>APFE030090404.1:453304-478099 GCA_000404065.3 Pinus taeda
AAAAATAATTTATTAAATTACTTCTTTATTATTCCAAAACATAATAGAAATTAGGTTTGAAAATAATTTAATAAAGATCTTATTAGTAAGACGAATAATGTTAAGTAATTAAGTGGGCCTAATGGCCAAGAGCATGTGTTTCCTCCTAAGAGGTCACAGGTTCAAAACCAGAGGGGGGTAGAGTATGTATGCCTTCGTAGACTTAGCAGGCAAATCGCTGCGTGGAGGTGGGTCCCTTGTCCCATAAACAAGGGGGTCTCATACACCAATTTGGTGTCTGGCTTGGCTGTGACCTTAAAAATGGATATTATTATTATTATTATTATTATTAAGATAATAGAAGGGATCAAATTATATTAATACAATATAGTATAAGGACGCTAAGATTAAAGGATGAGTATCTAAATAATGTCTAAAAGCTAATTATATATTAAAAATACTATAATAACCAAAGGGAAAAAGGACCAACCCGAGATCTTACAAATGAGGGAATGAGGAGGCTAGGAAGAAAGGGCTAGGACCCAACAACTGCTAATCTTCCAGCCATCATCCCTATTAAGATTCTTCGGCCTTTTCTCAATCTCCAGGGCCTCTCTAAATTTGCGATGGTGAAACTGTGCAACTTTAGCAATGACTTGGGCCTCTTCAATACAGACATGATGTTTAGTCTTCTCGGAATGTTCAGCCAGGGTTGAGGACTTGGCCCTTCCATGCCTTAAGTCAGCCGAATGCTCGTTAATTCTTTGCTTGATAGAGCGACCTGTCTCACCTATATATTGTGTGCCACAGGAGCAAGGAATCATATAGACGCCCTTCATGTCTTTAGGATCAATAGGATCCTTTACAGACTTGAGGGAGCCACGGATAGTATTGAGAGGCCTGAAAGTTGCGGGCACATCGTACTTATTCAAAATCCTCGCAATCCTATC
The DNA here is from genome assembly GCA_000404065.3 of Pinus taeda. NCBI lineage: Eukaryota > Viridiplantae > Streptophyta > Pinopsida > Pinales > Pinaceae > Pinus > Pinus taeda. Next base: position 454,234 of record APFE030090404.1, read on the forward strand.
AGTGGTCCCTTGGATGTAAGGCAGGTTGACCCCCATGACATGATCTTTAGGATCTCTACGGATTGCAGGCTCCTAAATAAAAATTATTATTAAATAAATATATGCATGTACCAATAATAAACAATTACATTTAGTTAAATAAACAAATGAATTTCTAGCTAGTAAGAGTACATTAATTATATATTTTACCTAATTTAACGAATTTCTAAGAATAATAGTAATTAAAGAATATAGCAAGAATATTATTTATTTTACTCGGGTCATAAGGTTAGAATTAGCAGTTGTCAAAATAGCCGTTGGAGTCTCTGCCCATACTATTTAACAAGCTAAGTTGGATCGGTTCTTCAACTTGTCCTGACGATGAACCACACTGGTTGGTTCGAAACGCGTCGACAAATGATTTTTTTATGTGATTTCGCCGAAATTTCTCTAACAGATATGTAATTGTGAAAAGGCTTATTTTTATACATAAAGGAGATGGATGTAATTATTTAAAATAGCATCATAATTGCTTAAAAAAGTGAGTCTTCGTTTATGATGTTTTCAAGTAAACAAAGGAATAGAAGGAGTTGCTTTTAAAAAATATACAAAGCCATGTTGCTCAAATTACTTCTAGGTTTTGTATTATATGAAGAGGAGGAGTTTTCTATGGAAACAAAGGTTTTATTAATTTTTTTTTTAAGAAAAAGACGTTGCATTGCTTCAATCACTTGTAGGGCATTATGTTATTTTTTTTGAAAACTAAGTAATAGCGACATTTTTATTGCAGTTTGTTGCGATGTCTACACTCTATTTTGTTTGTTGAGTTGTAGTGAGCCAACAATCAAAAAATGGGAAAAGCCAAGAGGCTAAGAAAATTGAAGGAACAAGTAGAATGTATGAAGCAAAGACAACCAAGGAAGCCTCACATACCCTTAAGAGGAGTTTTTGTGTAAGGGGGGAAAATTGAGTGGAAGACGAAAATTTTGGTGAATCCCATTATGCTCATCCACAAGTGGATGAGGATTGAAAAATTTGCAAACAAAGCAAAGAAGGAGCACATAGATGCTCGTGAACCCTACTATCCACAACCATAAATGGACAAAAATGTGTTGAATCCAACAATAGAGCTTGTTGATGACAATTTGGTGATTCCAGCAACAAAGTTTTCTCATGACGAAAATTTGATGATTCCAACAACATAGCTTATTGATAATGAAAATTTGTGGAAACCAGCAACAGAGCTTGGTAATGAAAATGAAGCTACCATTGGATTAGTCAATGCTATGGTAAATCTAGTAATTAATATTGTTTATGTAAATTTTGACAAAGAATTATTGGCTAAAGAGAATTGGTTGAAGATGATGCATCAGAAACATCATATTGACATGATGCTATTTGGTGAGAAAATCCCACACGAGTCTCAAAACCAAATGGAAGAAAACTTTTTTGCAACAACACATGTCAGTAAATAAGTGGAAGAGACATAGGTAGAGACAAAGGTAGGGGAAAAGGTAAAGAAGGATGCAAACACAAACAAAGGTAGAAGTAGAGTTGTAAGTGCAACATGAGAAAGCTCTTGTCGCAGAGAAGTAGGTTCTAAACCAATGTGATTCTGCAAATATTTTTAATTCTAACATTGATTTCCACTGTCTAGGTACATAGAATGAATGTGAAGAAGAGTTAAATTTCCTTGAAGCATGGATTGCAATGCCATGCCTTGATAAAGTATGCATAGAAGATGGAGAAATGATCCTTGAAGAAAGCTTGGATGATGAACAAATTAATGGTCTTATGTTGCAACAAATTAGTGTCTTGAAGAGATGAAATTGTATTATGGTCTTATGTTGCAGGAAATTGATGATTGGAAGAACACAACAAAAGATGCCATGTGGTAGAAGTCAACATACAAGCCAAATTTGGAAGAGGTCGATGACATGCTTAAACAACCTAGAAAAATGGAAGCCATGCACTAACAAATGAAGAAACTAAGGTTTGAATGATACACGAAGAAGAAAATGTCGAAAAAAAATAGAGGTTACAAGATTCGGAAGAAGAGAAGGAGAAAAATAAATGTAGTTTCACTTGATTCATTTATTACTATTGTTTCCAATGTATTATTATTTAACAGATTCGTAATACTGAGAAGAGAAATCCCCTACTCCATCATTTTGTTCTCTTCAATTTTTGTCAATAGATACATCCTAAATATTTCCTAAATAATAAAACAATGATAAATTTAGTTTTTTTTATTTTATTTTTTAATTTTATTCTTTATTTTAATTTTATAAGCCATTGAGAAAGATAATAAGATGTTTTAAAATTGAAATATATAAAAACAAAAATTGCTAATGCATCTATATACAATTATTTTCAGTTTTTCCATATCTTCAACGAAATTTGATAAGATTCATCAAAGTGTGTCTTCATCTCGCCTTAATTCGATATTTTAACACACTCATCTACTAATTTAGAAACATTAACGTTTTTATCACATTTATATATCATGGTTCTTTTATCTAAGTGATAGTTTAGAAATTTCCTCTGTATTTCCACACAATTATTTCCTTAAGTTATATATTTTCTTACGTAAATTATAATGGTGATCAATAGGTAGCAACTTCTCCTTTATTTTGATCGTTATCTTCCTACAAGTTTTAATTTTTGCATATTGATTATCTACCTTATTCTTCTTTAGCATATTCCGCTAAAGAGTAACATGTTTGTTTAACTTTGTCATAAAAAATCAAATTCCATTGGAGTCCGTAACATCCTCTTATCTAAAGTATCTTTTGATCTCCCTTATCCAATCAATTGGAGTTTCAATATCATCAAACTTCCATATTCGCACTACTTCTATTTTTATGAAAGGATATCAAATATGTATTCGGGTTGAATTCCTTAGCATTTATTGCTTTTTCAATCTCATTTTTTTGCACTAATTTTGCCTTAGCATATCCAAGTATTTTATTTTCAAAACCATTTATTCCTTTTCTGAATTCCTCTAATTCTTGGTTCCGCACACCTCCCTCTGCTACTCCTTTATATGTGGTGGAATTCCTACAAATTCTCTACTGACCTACAACATGAAAAACATCCATAGGCCTAGTCAAGGCTTGGAATTTCATAACTTCCCTTTCAACAATTGTGTCAAACAACCCTTATCAATTCCACATCCACCTAATACAAAAGCACTAGCAAGAAACCCATCTCAAGATCTTAAACAAGAACTAGTACCACCTAACAAAAATGACCATAAAACCAATATAAAACCACTACAATAAGCCTATCTCTATCTACAAATCATAATAGTGTTTGTATTGTAGGATCAACAGAATTTAAAGACTAACAAACATAGTGAGGAACTAAGAAATTACAAGAAACAAGAATAGAAACAACAACGTCATTCTTTTCACTTATCATATACATATGTATCAATCTATTTAATATTATATGTACATTCCTACTCTAAGCTATGACTCTACATACAGGTTGTTTGTTTCATCGCAAATACATATAGTTGTTTTTCTTTCATCTCTCTCCCCATTTCTTTCTACCTTCATGATTCCTTCTACCACTCTATTCCACCTTTCCCCCATTTGGCGATCCCTTTTCCATCCATTTCCCTTAAAGCATTGTTGAGAGATTGAATAGTCATAGTGGTTCATTGTGCTCAACCTTTCCAAATCTAATCATTACTTCCTCACCCTATCTGTTTCTTACTCTTAAAAGGTGAATTTGAAACTAAACAATTGTTATATATAAACTTCCTTTCCTAATTCCCAAATAAAATATCATTTCCTTTGCATAGGAAGTCCATTTATTTACCACAGAGTATCATAAGTTATGTGCAATCGTGGGAAGGAATGACCCATCATGTTGCAATAGAGTTACAACACTATAATAGAAACAACATAGTGGCATCTGTTGGACACCTAATCCTAAATGGGTTAGTGTGGAAGCCGAATGGACAAAGCAGTCCAAGGGACCTTGGGATGTGAATCCCAATGGTCACCAAATGTACTATAAATGTATATCAAATTGTTAATAAAATTGTATTGCAAGCTTATCTTTCATATTTGTTCCCAATCACCATGTGTGTTTAACATGGTATCAGAGCCATGATGTGTGGCCTGTTTTCCCTGAGCAACTGATCTGAGTTGCCTTGAATAGTGCTGGCCTAGTCTTCTGTAACGCTCCATTAATTCTACCATCCCTGCGCTGTACCTGCGCTCTACTCCATATTCCATTACCTGCTTCATACAGAACGCTGCCATACTGCTACGTAACCTGCGCCCTGCTCTCCTGAAGCGCTGTACTATCCAGCGCTGCCCTTACTGTTCTGACATAACGCCTCTATCCTATATTTGCCCAAATTTAGTTTCAGATTCCTTTTGAATCTCAAATCTCTTCCTGTGCGATGTGTCGAGAGGTCGAAATGGTGTGTTGGAGGCTGGACCATGCGTTAAATTGGATGGTATGCAATGCTAGTGTATATTTGCTTTAGATGGAAGCTTATGGCGTGAGTTGACTGTTCCATCAGCTAAGAAACCCCGAACTATGGTGCATATGTTGAATAATGGGCTGTCTCTGCCCATGGCTTATGCTCCTCAAGCGAGCTGCCCGTTATGTTGAAACTGCGTTGCAGGCTTCAATTGGTGAGAATGGCGAGAATGATACAATTAATGAACACATACAGAATCAAAGGCGTCAGCCACGCCAAGAGCTTCTCACACACGCGGGGCTAATTCTTGAAGATTCTTCCTGTAATCTTCGACGAAGAAAACATTATAATTTTTATTCTTCCTGTCGAAGCGAGCACTGCAAGCTCTTCTAAAGCCTATTATGGATACTCTGTTCCACTCATCAAATGAACGAGTTCTTATCATTTTTGGCGTCCTAGGAGACCCCAGGGTACTCTGAAAATCATTTCCGAATTTGAGAAACGCGTCAGGTTTCATGAATTCAGACGAATACGGCCCACATGCAGTGATTTCCATTACCATTTTCTCTAGCTCGAAGTTTGGCTAAAGAGATTATCAACAAATTCCCTCTTTAGATCCAAGAAGAAACCTGAATTATTTAATCTCTGAAGCAGAGAACAACATTCGTAAATGATTGCATAGGGAATCTCATCGTGCTTCTTTTACCCAGCATTAATTGCAGGTACTGGTAGAAGAAAAAAAATATGTATTAATTGCTACTTGCAGGTATCACCGATTGGATCCGAGAAAAGAAATGAATGAATGAAATTGCGGATGAAGAGAAGACAAAAACTTCCGAATGAGTGTGTCCGCATGAAAACCATTAAGCATCGAAGCTTTAGATCGCTCTGCGGATTTATTATGGTGTATGTGGTTTCCTGACGGCAATGGTGTCGATCCGTGGCGGGATTTCCTTTATCTTTTGGTAAAATAGAGATTTTGATGCCTGATTTATTTCGTCTTTGGCGTGCGATTTGTATGGAATACCTTGGACCATCTGGTTTCTGCAAATGAGGGTCTATCAGAGTTCGCATAAACTATATACTTGAGATCTGAAGCGCATTTCGATGCCTTGAATTCGCTTTACAGATTGGTCACAGTTTCATGTTTTTTCCCTAAATCTGTAGCTGGCAGGTGAGATGATCTTTAAAATTCATGACAGACAGAGAGGGACTGTTACAAGCTTTCGATTATTGAAAATGGGTGGAATCACTCTCATTTGAATGACTGTGCATTGAATGTCCTCAAGCCGCTCAAGCAATCTTGAATATCTTGTGTTTGATGACGTTATTGGTTTAGTTAAGGTACACTTCTGTTCATTTGAAAGCATGTGATGTTCATTATAATTTCTTAGAAATTCTCTTAAGACCGATATCATCATCTTAGCATCATTATAAATGTTGCGCATCTCACTGCCACCTTCAAAATTTTGGAATTACAATTTTTATTGTTAAATAATTGTGCACACATCCTCTAGTAAGGGTTGAGGATCTTTAAAGACTCGGTGAACAACGTGAGTTTGACTACACATGCTAGTCATCTCATTGTTGAACATTTGTATTTCATTACTGCATAGTTTGCACTGGTTCAAATTCGTCAAAGAATCCTTGGGAGTCACTGTCCCTCGGTCGATGCAATGTCATCGGTGGGTGGTATTACATTAAATTCGGTGGTATTGTCGAACACCTAACGACTTCAGTTTGCCTTTCTGTATATTTAAATAATTCTGTTTTGCAAAAGCGTGGAAGTATTCTGAAAGGATTTTGTAAAACTGTGATGGTTATATATATCCATGTAGACAGAAGTCCAACTGTAGGTTTTGAAATCGTGGACTTCACATAAACCACTATCCTCATTTACTCGGCAACCGGCTTCAATAGTGACTCTGGTTTTCACTGTGTGTTGAATCTATTGCAAGCTGATTGATTTGAAGTATAAAAGAGCAATTGGTGTCCATTTTTTCCTCATTGTTTCACTATTTTTTGAGGATTAAAAATGGCTCCAATTAGTGCAATATTAGAGTTAGTGGACAATCTATACTCTCTACTATGAATAAATACAGTCAAAATCAGCAAGGATTTTCTCTCAGAAATTCAGACATGTCTAACAAAATGCAACAGGAAAAGATTGATTTTTTGCAACTTAATCACAGCTACAACAAGAAGAGCTACATCAAAATAGACACCATTCTGAACCTGTTTTTGTTCAGAACATTGAGACAACCACCCATCAGCAGCAAGTTAACAATGTAGCAGTTGTACATGCAGATGCAGAAACTCAGTCTGCACTTCCCAAGCCCATTATCAGACCTTGGGAACAGCTTGTCCACAACAAGCACAAAACTGGTCTTGGATATGACAAGGACTTTTCCTTTCATATTCCAGACTATGCCAAACCCATTCAGTTTCAGACTGCTGGATTCATTCATGACAGTTCACCTGCTCCTCATGACAGTTCAGCTCAAGCTATTCCAGACTCTGCTCCTCTTCCACAACAACAACAACAACAAATTGTGAAATGCCAACATTGTGATCGAGTTGGCCATCTGAAAGATCATTGTTTTGATCTTCATCCATGTAAGCACTGCCATAAAACTAGCCATTCTTCACACAGATGCTTCAGCAACAAACGTCCTGCAAGAACAAAGATTCATCTAGGATGAATCACTTCTTGGCAATGGGCATCAACAGACAAGAAGATATTTCAAACACATGTCAGAACTTGTTCCAGAATATTGAACAATCTTGCAGTTGAGTTTTATCCATCTTCTCACCTTGTATCTGACAGGGGGGGAAATGATGGTCATCTACAAGCTTCAAAGCCACATCAAGCGAGCCTGAGCCACAACCTGCCACACCAGTTTCAGAATTGTAGCCAGAGACACAAATGTCCGTGAACATGCCTTCAGTAGGCAATCTGGAACACTTCCTCTAGCAGAAGACTTCAGCTTCTTGCTAGCTTTGGAAGAGTTCCGAGAACAAAATTGAGAACACTTCCTCTAGCACAAGACTCCAGCTTCTTTCCAGCTTTGGAAGAGTTCCAGGAATTGCATTAAGCATTCCAGAGTTGTCGGTCATCCTTAAACCATCACAGGTTGAGACTTCCCTTTTCAGATTGAAGTTTTACCTTTTATGCCGGGTGAGGCCTGCCTTTTATGGTTGAAGGTTTCCCTCTTTAAAACAATAGGATCACTTCCTCTAGCAGAAGCCTTCAGCTTCTTTCCAGTTTTGGAAGAGTTCCGGGAACTGCACTAAGTGTTCGAGTGTTGGTGGCCATCCTTAAACCACCGGCCTATTATACCAACATTTCAGAGAGCACATTCAACCTAGTGTTGCCATGCATTTTTGCACATTTTGTATTATAGCTCTTTTCTTGGACTCATACATAACCCTTCGGATTAAGGGGGGGAATGTTGGACACCTAATCCTAAATGGGTTAGTGTGGAAGCCGAATGGACAAAGCAGTCCAAGGGACCTTGGGATGTGAATCCCAACGGTCACCAAATGTACTATAAATGTATATCAAATTGTTAATAAAATTGTATTGCATGCTTATCTTTCATATTTGTTCCCGCTCATCATGTGTGTTTAACAGCATCATTGTAATAGCAACGTGGAATTGCAGTAATGAGAAAGTCATAACACTATTGCAACAAGGTGAAGTAACAACAATGTAACAGTAATGGCAAAATAATAGCAATGCCACAGTAATGGGGAAATTGTGGAACTATAATAGGAACAATGGATCACAACACTATTGAAGGAAGGAAGAATCACCTTAATGGCAATGGTCGAGCTATAACACTCTCATAGCAGCGGTGGATCGCAACATTGTCACAATATTCAAAGTTGCAACATTGTAACAAAAATAGCAAAATCACAACATTTTCGTAGCAATGTTGGAGTCATGGAATCATCAAAATAATGGTGGAATCACAACACTAGTGTACCAATAGCATAGTTGCAACATTGTAACAAGGTAAAGTCACAACATTGCTATCTCATTCCCTATACTATTCACTAAAATCTATGAATGTTGATTTCTTCAAGCCAACAATATTAAATGTAAATAAAATACACTAATATCAATCTTTAATATAATATTTCAATATTAACTCTACATATATAAAATTATAGAAAATAGAAATATGACATCTTTAAAATATTTATCATAATGCTTGTAAATTTTTTTCCCTTCCCATTATATATATATAGATATTAAAAATACATGGATGATTTTTTTTAATTAATATATATTTACTAATTAAATAAAATTAATTTATTATAATTTTTTATTTTACATAATTATCTTTTACATAATAAATTAGTTTGATAGACAGTTTATTTTAGAATAAGATTTACACAATATTAATTTAGTTATTATAATTATTAAATTGGATAGGTAAAATCTAAAATCTACTAAATCTACTAACATATTATCTATATATTCCTAAAACAAAAATTAAGATTTATATGAGAAATAATTATATTCAATTAAATTAATTGATTAAATTTCCTATCAAATACGAGTCATATAAATTGAATGTTTACGTAATATATAAACTGAATTATAGTTCTTTTTACTGAAAAATGTACAGTTAAAATATTGTATCATGTTTTATATATAAAACATTATATATAAAGCTAATAATAATAATAACGATAATTAAAAATAAACTATATTTAATTAATTTTTATGAACTTTTAAAAAATTGCTTTATACAACATGAAATAATATCTCCATCAACAATTACCTGCACTAGTTTAATCCCTTACCACGTCTAAAAATCGAAAACTAAAATAATCCTGCCGTGCACAGAATTTGAACACTTAGAACCCTGAATAAAACACAGCACAGGGCCGGATGAATTACACTTCACAAAACGGCTGGAGATGGGGTCTGAATTTGGCTTCTCAAGTTCTGATTTACAGACTACCTTTGCAGCGAGAGGATGAAGGCATATCCAAATGCGTTCCCTTGTTTGCTACTGAACATCATATGAAACCATAAATGATGAACGTTATATGTGAATGGTCGGAGGAATGCTCCAGAATTATTGCAAGCTTGAAACCTCCGGCGAATCCGGTGCTAGATTGTTTGTGAGTGACAGCAGTAATTTCATGAATGAACTCTTGCCGCAATAATTATTGAATGTCCCATCTTGTGATGGTGAAGATAGCACAGATTCTTTTTATGATGCGTACACTTACTCCCATCAACCATCCGTTTCTCATGTTTCTAAAATATGGTAAGGTTTACTTTAATATTTTATTCTATTTGATAACACAGATTCTTTTTATGATGCGTACACTTACTCCCATCAACCATCCGTTTCTCATGTTTCTAAAATATGGTAAGGTTTACTTTAATATTTTATTCTATTTTCACCAAATGCCTACTCTCTATAACTTTGGGTAGATATTGACTTTTGTCAATGTCAAAGTTAACTTTTGTGCTTTTAGGAAGTAAAAATATATACAAAAAATGAAATGTAATACAAATTATGGTAATTAAATTAGAATATTTCATAATATTGATGTCGGAAAAAATCATCAGAGCAATTGAAAAATATGATAATAAATTTAGAAAATAAATAAATATTTAATATTTTTTTTCAGGTTTAAAATTTATATTTTTAGTTTTTTAAATTTTGAAAATATTTGATGTATTTAAATAAATGTTAAGTTATAAACAAAATTTTGATTTGTAAAGGTTGTAATGTATATTACATTATTTATTATTGTTATTATTTATTTATTATCTTTAATCATATATGGAAAAAATTAAAATAATGCTCTTTCATGATGTTAATGATATTATCAAATATTTAAGAAAAAAATAAAAATAAATGTTGAGAAGCTTTTGGTTGAATTGAATAAATTTATTTCCAACGGTGTACTTTTCAAAATCTAATCAATATGTATCAAATATAATATTAATGTAATTTGAAATATTGAGAAAATAAATATAAATGTTGAGAAGCTTTTGGGTTGAATTGAATAAATTTATTTCTAACCGTTAATTTTCAAAATATAACCACTATGCATCAAATATAATATTAATGTAATTTGAAATATTGAGATGCATTAATTAATTTAAAATGTTTTAACTTATGATTGTGAGAATAATTTTGGCAAAATCACATAAAAAAACATTTGTCATTTCGAACCTAGCCATAAGTTAAATAGGGACAGTAGGCCAATCAGGCAGCTATATTTTACTGAGTAACGGATAAACAAGACTTCTAAGGGCTAGGTTTGACCAAGGCCCAAGGAGAGGGATCAAGGTATTTTTTTTCTTAAATTATTTATATCGTTAGTGATATTATTCATATAAATTAACATAATAAATATAGTAATAATAATGATCTTAGCTTTATGGTAAATCTCAAATTTCCAATTGTGCGTTGTCTAATAAAGATATTAAAAATATTATTATTAAATATGCATTATTTCTAAAAAATAAGATTTAAATTTAGAATATAATTGAAATTAAGAAAATTAATAATAATTATTTATTTATTTATTTATTTTAATAGATAATGTCAATATGATTAATACTAATAGTAAATAATATTAATATTATTAATAGTCAAATTACTATTATGATAAAGTAATAATAATATAAACTAATATCAAATTACTAATATGATATAGTAATAATAGTAATAATATTATTATTATTAACTTTTAGCTAATAATCCTAACTTATAATCTGAATAATTTTATTAAAAGACTAATATTATTACTAGGGTCACATTTTTGTATTAATTATAATTGTTAATGTTATAACTTTTATTATAAGGTTAATTTCTTTTTCTAGGAAAATTGGCTGAGGGTGAAAGATTCATTTATTATTAATTATATTAACGAGTAATACAATATAATTCAAACCTGATCAAGGGAGGATGAAAGGTGACACAAAACAAAGGAAAGCAGGGATGAAGAGGTTAGGAAGATAGGGCTAGGATCCAACAACTACTAAGCTTCCAGCTGTCATCCCTGTTTTAACTCATTTTATACCATCTAAATAATCTCAATTTTCTTCATTACATCTAAACGTATGATAAGATTCATCTATATTTGAAAATACCCTTAAGTTAAATAAATTAAGCAATTTCTTTGTAAGATAGAAGAATAAACATGCAACAAATCAAATTTCTTAACCTCATATTAATTACTTCTTGGATCTAATCAACTACATATTTTGAGAGGCTTCATGTTATTAAACATTTTATTTTTTTGTTAAAATATAATACATTATTTAAAATATAAACCATACGATTATATACTTTAATAAAGTGATAAGTATCTATTCAAATCAACTATATATTAAAAAAAATAACATATAACAGTCCAATTAGTTACATTTTTAATAAAGTAACTAATAAAAAATTAATCTAGCTATTTAAAATTAGATTCATATTAAATCAATCATCATATAATTATTCGATTAATTTAAATCAAATTAATTTTATTCTCATTTTCACTATTAATTATAAGAAAATAATTTAACACCTATAAAATACTTCCACAAAAGGTCATTTTCGAATCTCGCATTCACGTTTCAAATTTTCACTATCGAGCAAACTAATATTTCTTAATTTCGTTAAACAAAAGAGAATACTTGTTTATCCCAAATCATTTCAGTGGGGAATGTTGGTTTAATCATTAACCGTAGATACAGTAATTAATACAACAATTACAACTTTGAGTTTGAGTGGGTCATTATTGGGTTTCTTGTTGATGTTTTAAAAGTTACGGGTTTATGATATTTTGTTGTCTACAGTATTTGATGTAATGAAATCAAAGTTTTACAATAATATATTGAATTTAAATAATCTAAAATTATAAAATCATATTATCTTACATTTTTAAATAACTAATAATATATTCTATAAAATAAATTTAAATATTATAAAAAATATTAAAATCAAATATTATTTAATAGTAAAAAATGAATAGATGTTATAGTCTTATATCCAAAATCAAATACTAAGTATTTGATGGTGAACAAGGGATTAAACACTAGAGTCTTGACCTTGTCCAATGACTAAGAAGATGATTTTTATTTTGCTAATATCAACATTATTTTATAGTTTTTAACGAACATGAAAAGTAATAAATTAGTTCGTTTTGAAGTTTTATCTATGAAGGGAGAATTTTATTTATGAGAGGAGACATAGAAAAAACAATTCCTCAATATCCATAATTTTGATGAGTTGAAGTTATAAATGTTAATAGTGTTGGAAAAATATTAAATTTGAGATTTAATGTCACTATAAATACAAAATTTTAAATTTTAAGACTATGTATTTTTTATCATCTAAGTTGAGTGTTTCGCAAACATTACAAATTATTTCATCTCGTAATATTTGGGGGATTGTCTAACACTAATGCAGGAGCATGTGACTTAGAGGGAAAAAGTCTTCCAACTTATTCCAAAAAATAAAAAAAAAATCCATAGGCAAGGGAGTGGGGTCCTTTAGTCTGTAATTTCTATGTTTTTTTAGTTAAAAATAGGATAAGAGTACAGAATAAAACATGCTATCTTTTTAGTTAAAAAAATAGGATAAGAGTAGAGAATAAAACGTGCTATCTTTTTCACAGATAGATAAGTTGTAATAAAGCTTTTATGCCTTAAATCGTTATGTAAAAAGCCTTCTTTTGTAATAGACAAGGTCTGAGAAGACCTATCCATTATTAATATAAAAATAAAGTGGCCGCCAAACTCGCAAGAAAGGGAGGGGCGGTGCCAGAAGAATTATCATTGAACTTTCCTCTCAGTGTTCTCAAAACTCAATGATTTTCTGTTAGTATGGATGGATGTATTCAATAATTGACTACACTGTGTATTGAAAGGCTTGAATCGTCGTCCTATTCTCCGCTTGATGCTTTACTATGTATTGGAGCATTTTGATTCGTTTCTTTCCATTGTGAAAATATATTGCTGCCGCCACTTTAATTTCATTTTATGACAGTGAGAGGAAAACTCTGTTTACGCAGAGTAATTACCATATTCTTTTAAGGGAACAGAGGCAGACGTGAACCATTATAGTTGTTAACCTCAGTGGTCCAATCCATATTGGCATCGCAGGGACGGACGTGAAACCTTATTCTTATTGGTTCTAACCAATACCACATCATAGAAGAGTTTTGTAATTGGTATTTAAGATCTTCGATTTACAGGGACAGATTATTACAAGGATCAGCGTAAGGGAGCGTTGGTCCGAGGAGGTCAGTGCGTATTGGAATAGTAATCTTTGGAGATCCATGATATGGGAAGGAACAATATAAAGTGTATTATATTAATAATTAATTTGGTTGAATTACTTCCCTGACCTTATATTGTGTAAGCCCATCCATCATAAGATCAATCGATAGTGTTGGTATATAATCCCTCTCATAAAGCCTCTGACAGTTTGGCGTAATTCTTTTAGAATTACTGCCAATACTAATAAAGTTTTGTTTCAATAATTTATTAAGATTGTGGTTCGGTGGAGAACAATGAAGCTATCAGTTTAATGACTGATACACCTAAAGAGAGTTCAAGGGAAATTGAGGCGGATATTCAGGAGATTGCGGCCAAATTGGAGAGATTATCCCTAACGTCTATACCCACGCCATCATTAGTGCTATCAGAGCCATCAACTGACATTGAATTGAATCTCAGGAGCAGGAGAAGGATGGCTTTCAGAGTTGGAAGAGGACGAGGACGTGGTGGAAGAGGATGGCCTGTTGCGAATGCTGAAATAATGGAAACCATAGAAGAGCTGCGAGCTAGATTGGATGCGTTAACTTCAGACAGAAACATAGATGATGGAGATGTCAGTGAACCCGAAATTGAAGCTACAGAGGAGGAAGCTGTACAGGTTACTCCTGAGATGAGGTTCTTTCAGTCAGTGTTGAAATCCATAGCCAGGCCATGGAACCAATTAGTACCGGTATACCAAGGAGGACTGAATCCAGAAGAATTGATCGACTGGATTAATAGCATGGAGAAATTCTTCGATTATGAAGAAACGGAAGATGAGAAGAAAGTAAAGTTTGATGTCACCAAATTAAAAGGCCATGTAGCCCTCTGGTGGGATGGTGTGCAGGCGGAAAGGAGGAGACTTGGTAAGCAGCCAATCAAGAATTGGAGCAGAATGGTAGCAAAGTTAAAAGGTAAATTTTTGCCTAGTAATTATCAGCAAACTTTGTTTAGAAAAATGCAAAATCTTAGGCAGAGAGCTTTAACAGTGAAAATATACAAAAGAGTTTTATAAAGTGAGCATAAGAGCTGGAGAAGCCCAAGACACAGATGAGAAGGTGGCTAGATATATGAATGGCCTCAGGATGGACATTCAGGATGAGATAAGTTTGTTGTCTCCAAAAATAGTAGAGGAAGCTTATCAGATAGTGCTGAAAGCTGAGGAAAAACTCATGAGGAAGTAGTCTGCCAGAGGTAGAGGGAATTTCAGAGGAAAAGGAAGTCAAGGTGGTAGTGGAAGATCTACAACACCTAAAGAAGGAGCTAGCAGTAGCTCAACCTAGCATGCACCCAGAGGAGGTGATGCAAGAGGCAGAGGGAGTTTTTCTAGAGGAAGAGGAGGCAGAGAAATAAGATGTTATAGATGTAATAAGCTGGGACATAGAGCTTTTGAGTGCCCAGAGAATGCAGAAAAAAAGTAGAGGAATGGAATTGTTGCTCCAGTTGAGGGAGAGGCACCAGTGGCAGCAGTACCAGAAGAAGAAAATACACCAGAAAGAGGAGAATCTCTGGTAGTTAATAAAGTTCTGTTTAAGCCAACAAAGGAGATGGCTGAACCACCACAAAGGAAGACTTTATTCAGGACAGTGTGCAAAGTTCAAGGGAAATGTTGCCAGATGATCATTGATAGTGGCAGCACTGATAATTTGGTCTCTACAGAAGTAGAGGAGAAATTGAAGCTGAAGAAAATAAAGCATCCAACACCTTATAAAGTATTATGGTTGCAAAAGGAACATCAACTGTTGGTAAGTGAACAGTGTGAAGTGGAATTTCAAGTGGGCAAGTACAAAGATAAAATTGTTTGTGATGTGATGCCTATGGACGTGTGTCACATATTGCTTGGAAGACCTTGGCAATATGATAGAGGAGCCATACATGATGGGAAGAGAAACACCTACAAGTTTGGAAAGGATGGTGTCAATCATACGTTGCTGCCTTTGTAAGAAGAAGATGTACCGGGACAAAAAACTGATCCAAAAACTCTGTTACTTGGAGGAAAGGAATACCTGAAGCAGATTCAAGAAAATGAGGTAAATTTTGCTGTAATTTGCAAGCCTAAGGTAATAATGACTTCCAATAAAGTTTCTGATTTACCCATTGAAATTCAAGAAATGTTGGAGAAATATTGTGATATTATTGTTGGTGATTTGCCTAATGAATTACCACCCATTCGAAGAGTCAGCCATCATATAGATTTGATTCCTGGAGCAAGCCTACCTAACAAAGCAGCATATAGAATGACTCCTGCAGAAAATGAAGAAGTTAAGAAACAGGTACAAGAGTTGCTTGACAAGGGGTTGATCAAAGAAAGCTTGAGTCCTTGTATGGTGCCAACAATGCTGAGCCCAAAGAAAGTTGAGATAGTAGTTCATCTTGAGCTATTGATGGAGTTGTTACGAGAAAATGTGAAAGACCAGAGACATGGTTTTCTCATGAGGAAGAGCGTGAAATGGCAGAGGCTACAGCAGAAAAGAGATCGACAGATAAACATGCAGTTAACAGAGGAGGCGAGGAAGCTCGAGCAGATAATGGATGTACAGTTGAGACGGGAAGAACTCAGAGCAGCTGAGTTGGAAGAGGAGGTTTCCATTGGTGAAATAGAGGAGAAGATCATTGATGATTTCTTGAGTTATTGGGTAAATCCTGATCAGTTGGATAATGTAAAACCGTGTATTTTTGTAACTGACAATTGTGATGTGATTACAGGTTTTACTGAGGAGGATGTGCAATCTTGTGAAATAGTTATAGCACAAGAGGAAGTTCTTATGGATGCAGAAGATGTGGATCGGTCTGTAGCATGGATAAGTGAAGCAACAATTGAGACTGTTGAACTTTGTGATTTTCAAACTGAATGTTTGTGTGTGAATGCAGGGACTATAAGTGATGATGGTATGCTTCAACAATGCCACAGAGAAATTGCATTGTTGGAATACTTGTTGGAGAATCCAGAGTATGACAGGGAGATTGCAGAAGAAAGAGTTCAGTGAAGTGAAGAAGAGGAAAAAGACATCATGGAA
The DNA here is from genome assembly GCA_000404065.3 of Pinus taeda. Taxonomy (NCBI): domain Eukaryota; kingdom Viridiplantae; phylum Streptophyta; class Pinopsida; order Pinales; family Pinaceae; genus Pinus; species Pinus taeda. The sequence goes on from APFE030090404.1 coordinate 470,966, forward strand.
ACAGATGGTATGAGAGGAAGACTAGTTGATAGTCTTGGGAATTCTTTAGAGAATTATTTGGGCAGAGAGAATCAGCATACTGATGTGCTGATTGAGATGGAGAATTTAGAACATCATACTGAAATGCTGGCAAAGGGAGGTAAGGCATTGATGCCTTATGATTTTTGTTTTAACAAGTTTTTAGTGAATGCAGGTATTATCGCAAGTGTTGAAGGACGTTTGACTTAGTTGAGCAGTCAAATGAAAGAGAAAGACGAGAATTCTGTAGAAATTTCTAATCCATGGGATCAAGATGTTATGTTGCTGGAAAGGATGCTGAATGATTAGAATTCAGTGCAGAAAGAATATTAATTTTAGAATTGGGACTTGCAAATGCATAGAGATGAAGATAGAAAAAAGGAGTACACAAAATACCAGTCCAGTAAGTTGCTGATAGGAGAAGGCAAGGAAGAAGTTTTCTATTGTAAAAGACAAGAGGGCATAGATGATTGGGTGGTAGTAAGAAATGAGAAGGTAGGAACGGAAACAAGTATAGAAGCAAGAAGTCAGCAAGTGACGGTAAAAATTGAACGAGTAAGAACTGAGCAAGCCGACTTAGCTCAGTAGGCAGCAAGAAATCAACAGCTTGAAGATTTATTGGAGAAGGAAATTGAATTAATCAGAAGAATCATGTTGAAAGTGTCTCAGAGGAAGACATCAGCAATGAAGAGAAGTAGCAGCAAAATGAAAACAGGGACAAATTGTGAAAGTGCAGCTATTGGAGCAAGACAGCATAAGATATGGAGACTGGGAGAAAAGCAGCATACGCAAGCAGAAATTGATGATGAGTTACAAAACAAAATGTGGGATCCAGGTGAAGAAAGATTTAAAAAGCATGATCTAGAGATCATGATCATTTTCTACCTTGGGAGTCTAGTGTAGGAGCATGTGACTCAGAGGGAAAAAGTCTTCCAACTTATTCCAAAAAATAAAATAAAAAAATCTACAGGCAAGGGAGTGGGGTCCTTTAGCCTGCAATTTCTAAGTTTTTTTAGTTAAAAATAGGATAAGACTACATAATAAAACATGCTATCTTTTTAGTTAAAAAAATAGGATAAGAGTAGAGAATAAAACATGATATCTTTTTCACAGATAGATAAGTTGTAATAAAGATTTTACGCCTTAAATCGTTATGTAAAAAGTTTTCTTTTGTAATAGACAAGGTCTGAGAATACCTATCCATTATTAATATAAAAATAAAGTGGCCGCCAAGATCCCAAGAAAAGGAGGGGTGGTGCTAGAAGAATTATCATTGAACTTTCCTCTCGGCGTTCTCAAAACTCAACGATTTTTTGTTAGTATGGATGGATGTATTCAATAATTGACTACACTATGTATTGAAAGGCTTGAATCGCCATCCTATTATCCGCTTGATGATTTACTATGTATTGGAGCATTTTGATTCATTTCTTTTCATTGTGAAAATATATTGTTGCCGCCACTTTAATTTCATTTTATGACAGTTAGAGGAAAACTATGTTTACGCATAGTAATTACCATATTCTTTTAAGGGAACAGAGGAAAACTTGAATCATTATAGTTGTTAACCTCAGCGGTCCAATCCATATTGGCATCGCAGGGATAGACGTGAAACCTTATTCTTATTGGTTCGAACCAATACCGCATCATAGAAGAGTTTTGTAATTGGTATGTAAGATCTTCGATTTACAGGGACATATTATTACAAGGATCAGTGTAAGGGAGCGTTGGTCTGAGGAGGTCAACGCGTATTGGAATAATGATCTTTGGAGATCCGCAATATGGGAAGGAACAATATAAAGCGTATTATATTAATAAGTAATTCGGTTGAATTACTGCCCTGACCTTATATTGTGTAAGCCCATCCATCATGAGATCAATCGATAGTGTTAGTATATAATCCCTCTCATAAAGCCTCCGACAGTTTGGCGTAATTCTTTTATAATTACTGCCAATACTAATAAATTCTTATTTCAATAATTTATTAAGATTGTGGTTCGGTGGAGAACAATGAAGCTATCAGTTTAATGACTGATATGCCTGAAGACAGTTGAAGGGAAATTGAGGCGGATATTCAGGAGATTGCGACCAAATTGGAGAGATTATCCCTAACGTCTGCACCCATGCCATCAAACACCTCATTTCAAAGTGAAGTTCATGAAAATTCATTTATGTTTTAGTAAAATTGATTTTTTTCTTTAAGTTAGCTATAATAAAATGGCACTTTTAGTCTTCTAGATTAGAGCAATTAGAGTTAATAACCACTTTATAGTATCTTAATTTTCTATTATCACTCGTTTCTTTATTGCACTACAATTTATGAACAAAGTTAGATGTGGTATTATTTTTTATTGTATCAATATTCTATAGAGTGATATCTTCCTTTATTCATTAATGGTTCAATCAAGCCATAGTATCTTTATGAAAACCCTCTTAAGTTGTGAGTGGCTTTGACTTAAATTTGAAGCAATATTATACATAGAAAACTTTAGGAGTTAAATTTCATCCATGGAATAATTTTCCATTTGTTTTTCCAAAAATATTAAGCATTTTTTATTTTTATTTAAAAAATTTCACAAATCCTATAGGATAGAAGTATTTTATTATAAAAACCCAAAATTTTGTGAAACTATATAAAATATTTTCAAGTTAAATATTTTTATAGAAATATTACGAGACATTTTATGATTGGTATCTGTTCAATTCGTAATTTTCACCAAGAATTTTACACTTTTAGATAGATATGTATTCTTAAAGTTTTCGGTAATATTCTTGTCTTTTATCTTACTTCTTGTGTTGATACATTAGATACCTAGTCATAGGTATACTCCCAATGGGGAATAAACCAACCTTTGTGAGGAGGATAGGATAGGGCATATTCCTCTTAATTTTAATATTATAAGTTATAAATAGCTCTCAATATATTCAATTTTCTTCCAATACTTTAGAGAGACGTTGTAGGATCAAGCTTCAAAACCATATTAGATAACAAGAGTGACTGTAATTTCTCAAGTTTCTCTTTTTCCCATAACACAAATTCATTGATTAAAGTTTTTTTCAAGACCAAAATAGGTTTTCCATCCTACAATAATCTTTTCCTAATGGTATGATTATAGTTAATCTCTTGATTATTTCTAGATATTCACATAAATTAACTTCACAGAAAATTTTAGGGTCTAATATTCATAGGTCAGATAATTTTCCACTATTTTTCTAAAAAAAGGTTCTCCAATTTCTATTTTTTATAAAAATGTTTCACCCAAATTTTACAATGTAAAATTATTTTACCTTACAAAATTGCCAACATTATATAGAGAGTATATATAAAATCATTATAAATTTGAATAATTTTAGAAATACATCAATACACATTTTATAGTTTTCATATTAGGGATTAATGATATTTTCCAATGTTTTTTAACTAAAAGATAATTTTCCATCCTTAAAATTTTATGTGATTAACTTCGTCTAACTTATTGTTGATGTACAAAAAATGAGTAAGTAATATTTTTAAAGTATTAACATAACTCTTATTTTTTTTCATTGTTTATTGTCATAGCTATGCTAAAATTGTAATAAGTTACTTTAGACCAATGCTTAGTTGCATATATAAAGTTGAAATGGTTCAAATTCTAGACCTATGTTATTACAAGTGAGGAATACCAAAAGAAAATAGGGGGCTATGAGTCCCCATGAGGATGAAGAAAGGCGATATAAGTGTTTCAAATTACTTAAACTTAAGTATTGACATTGTATTCATGTTCATTTACTAGTTACTAGTTACCTATGTTGATGATAGATGTGCCAAAGAAGCGATATGGAGGCTTAGTATGACATATGCAATCTCATTTTTCCTCGCATATATAAACCAAGGCATTGGATTATTAAAGTGGGGTTTCTAGGGCTAGTTCTTTGTTCATTATTCTCAATATTTTTACACTCCTACATGATTAGGTTCATCGCTTTATTATTTAGATTGTAAGGATTGTGACAAAATTCAACTTTGTAGATGTTGGAATCCTTGGTTCCGAAAAACAAATTTGTACTTCGAATTACCCAACCACAAGGAGCTATTACATTGTGACCCTTGTCGAGGAATCATTAGAGAAACATGTGCAATAGGTGTGTGATAATTGGACAAAAAGATTGTAATCAAATCTTTATATCATACAAACCCTAATATAAATGCAACAGGAGGATGATAGGTCACACCTGTCAAATCTAGATCTAGCAGTAAGTTGATTCAGCTAGCTTGGGGGATGACAAACCTCCTAGTCTCCAAGATCTTGCAGATATGAAACCAACAAACTAAGATCCAAAATCCTTCCTACATGGTCAAGTTAACATTATAACCATTGTTAATATAGCATCAAAATCACATGAATAACATGCAAATGGAAATAATACAAACAATATAAGAGAAAGGAATTAATATTGAATTATATTAACTTGGCATATACATAGAGAGTACACCTCAATGATGAGATAAACCTCTTCAACTTGCTACCTAGTCTCTTCCCCCTAAAAAGGATAGCCTCCCATAAGATCAAAGATCTCACACTATATTATGGACACTATATATATCCCTTTTCCTCTTGGCAGGGTGAGATTATATAGGTTCACTATATCCCATGACAACATGTATCTAGACACCTCGGAGCTTGAGAAGTTAGGAAACTTCTACATTAATGGACCCATGGCCAACTCACACATAAGTATGAGAAGATTATTGCTTCGGGAATGACAAACTCTAGAACCATTGTTTCTAATTATGAGTTTTTTTATCAATTATGAATAATTATTATCTCATAATTATGAAATTGTGACAAAATAATCATGAGAAATTAATCAATTAGGTAATTTCATAATTTTAACATGGAATAACTCCCACATATGTAAAATCAAAGGTAAAATATGATGCATTATATCTAGGAATTGAGGAAAGATGAACTTGGATATATATCATTATATTGGAGTAGAAAATAGGGTTATAAAAATTGCCCCCTACTGCATGAGTTCAGAAGATAAATTGGTGGCCAAAATGCATTGTAACAGAACTTAGAGACCAAAATGGGTGGAAGGATCTAGGACTACAAAGTTGATTCATAGGAACTGAAATGCTAGAGTCTCAACCCTATTAATAACATCCCCAAGTTGGTCATACCCATGCTGAGACATTAAGAGAAACTAAACATGACCACAAACTATACACTAAAAATCAATGACATGAAATGATAGGACATTTCCCTGAATGATACATAGTTGGTTCATGTGATAAATCAAAAGGTCATGTCCACCAAAAAATATAGTGTCGATTCATGTTATATTATACACCAGTAGGACTATGAACACATAAAAGATAGGGACCTTGGAGTATTCCTCAAGGTACATAAATGATACATAACTCTAAGATAACTTGAGAAGATTTCCATACATAGAAAATTTTAGGGGAAGTAATTGGATTTTAAATTTTTATTAAGCGAAGTTTTTGTATCATAGTACATTATTAGAAATCTCCCCAATTTTATTTTATAAAAAAAATAGGTATGGAGGTTATCCCGCCTTATTCTAATGGAGAGGGGAAGAAAAGTAAATTCAGCCCTTGAAATTATGAGTTACAACCTTTCATTCAACCCAATTTGTAAGAATACATATTTATGATAGCTATTTCACCCTCCCCACTTGTTGTAAAATAAGTTTCTTTCTTTCGTCTACCCCTATTTTATGCTACTGGAGTTAATTCGGAGAGAATGGCCCCCACGTTTTAGAACCAATGACCCCAAAAGAATAATTCATCTCTATTTAAAATTTCAAGACTCTTATTTCCATGTCTATTTAAAGATTCGCTACAAATATTTCATATGTTTAGTCACAATTATATTTAATGCACAAAGGTTGTTTGTAGAGTTGTGGAAATTGAATTAAGAAGTCAAGACTCAAGACATACTGGTACAAGGTTCTTGGAAAAGCAGTGGAACTTGAATAAAAGATTCAAGACTCAACACATAGTGGTATAGGTAACTCTATGTATTTATTCTACATTCCAATTTTTCTTGTGTGCTCTCGCTTTTCCTCTTTTTTTCTTCCATTTTTAGGAACCACAAACATTTTTATTTGGAAAAGTATTTGGAAAAGTACTAGGTTTTGGTAATAAAATAAGTATGGTTTATTATATTTACCTATTACAGATTAAAAACAATGATGTCTAATAGAAATGGTCTTGTATCATCAATTGTGTTTAATGAGTAGTGATTATCTTGTCAAGTGCCCTCGATCTCTTTTTTTTGTTCACCACAATTCAACAAAGAGGGTAGATAAGAATAAATTCAATGGGCGGCATAGTTAGTTATAATATTGATGAGATCCAAGAAATTCAAATCCATTCAATATTCAACTAAAGAAACAAGTAGAGAGGAGACAAATCTAGATTGAAAAGTAACAGAAAGGAAGAAAACCTAGATCAAAAACTTAGATGAAGAAGAACTTGTATTTATAAAGAAAAAATATAGAAATACATGCATTGTTCTATAATTTACACAAATCCAAGTTTATTGGAAATTTTTACATGACAATAAGGCAAAAATAAAAAATATAGTATCATGTTCTAATAGTAATTGTTGAGGTCAATAGTTTACTCGAAGAAGGGAATTCTATATAATTACTATGGAATGTAATGATGGAATGTAATGAATAAGAGGATATGAAAAGGATTTTCCCATGCCCTTGAGGGTTTTTTCTTGAAACATTTCATTATTAATATATATATTATTATACTATAATATATATATATATATATATATTATATATATAACCAAACTCTTGATTAATTTAAACCGAGGTTTTAAATCATGAAAACTTGACTATGCTAAGAGTTATGTTAATTGGTTTGTAAATATATTTACATTAATAAATAAATTTGGTTAGTAATAATTTTTTTACTAAATAAATTTAGATTTATATTTGTATCTTCTCATACTTAATTTATTTTTCGTATTGCATACACTTAGATTCAAGTCTTGAAACATTCATTTCCTTTCTATATCTATATGTATGTGTGTGTGTGTCAAACTCTCAACTAATAAACACGATATTATATTATGTTAATTATATGGTCAT
>APFE030090405.1:0-32243 GCA_000404065.3 Pinus taeda
AAAAAGGATGCAAAATCAGACGCAAAAAAGGACGCTTTAAAAATTGTACAATAGAGCCAGATTTAGCGCCAGGTTGCTCATCACAATTACAAAAAAAATGCACTAAAATCTGGCGCTAAATCTAGCGCAAATCGCTGGTTTTGTTGTAGTGAAATGATCCATAGTTCACCTTGACATACCAAATGATAGTAGTTGGAAAGCAAGTTCTTGAATTCCACCTCCAGGATGCATTATTATGATACTTGGGCCACCTTTGCGTTCCTTCAAGTGAGCGTGCCAAGATGATTTGGGAGGCGCACTACAGTCGAGTCACATGACACTTTGATGTGGAGAAAATTGTGGCTGTACTACAAAAGTGCTTTTATTGGCCCAAACTCTGACTGGATGTTGGGATATATATCAAATCTTGTACGCCCTGTGCCATCACGAAGCCAACCATCAAGAAGCAAGGTTTGTACACTCCTCTGCCTACTCCCACCCAACTGTGGGAATCCATCTCCATAGATTATATTTCTAACCTCCCTTCTATCAAGCATGGTAATGACTGTGTATTTGTGGTCATGGATAGATTTTCTAAGATGGATATATTGGCGGACTGCAAGAAGAGTATCACAGTAGGGGACACTGCTAAACTCTTCTTTGAATGAGTATGGGTACATTTTGGGATCTCGTAGACCATTATATCAATTCAAGATAGCAGGTTCCTCAGCACATTCTGAGCAAGCCTCTAGATGCTATTGGATACCAAGCTCGCCAAATCGACTGCCTTCCATCCCCAAAGTGATGGCTAGACAAAGGTTGTCAATAGGATGATAGTGCACATACTCCGAATGTTCAACTTCAATCATCCTTGAACCTGGGATGAGAGTCTTCCATATCTATAACACAATTATAATAGAGCTCTCTATAGCTTGATTGGTCGTAGTCCCTTTCAAGTGGGTCTAGGATTTCAACCATTGTGTCTGATTGATGTTGCCATGCCTCATGTGACTACACAGACATAATCCACACATGTACTGTCTGAGGCTCATAAAACGACCGGATTTATTGAATGCATCAAACACATCTACCAGTAGGTTCACAACATCTTAGAGAAGTCAAATTCCAAGTACAAGTAATGACATGATCAACATCGAGTGCCACACAAGTTTCAGGTGGGCAACAAATTTTGGTTGCATTTGCATAAATAATGCCTTACCAGAGCCCATCGAAATCTCAGATAACTATGATATGGTCCTTACACCATTACCAAGGTTAATCGGAGACAATGCTTTTGAGCTCAACATTCCCCCATTCCTTGGCTTGCACCCAGTGTTCAATGTGGACTGCCTTCGACCATACTTCCCACCATTGTTGGACACATCAAGCATTGCAGAACAACTCACACCAGTAGAGTTAAACCCAGACTGCATGGAACAAGCCACAACTGGTCATATTATGGACACATAGGTCAATAACACTCACCAGCAGCAAATACAACTACATCGAGTTGTCAAAGTTGACCAACTCTTGCAGCAAGGCAAGTGGCTCACTAAGGACCAAGTTCAGCAGAAGTTTCCCCATTGCATGGAGGCACTCAACGCAATGGGGACCATTACTTTCTGGGGAGGAGGACTGATCCAACTGGATGTTGGTTATCACCCACCTATTCCACTGGGACCCCCACCACTATCTCTTTCAGTTTTTCAGTTTCCTTAATCGTAGCACAGTTTACTATTTTTGGTAGTTTTTCAAGTATTAAACTTCTGGAGCTATTTTGAGGCCCTAAACAAAGTTGTTTGGGAAACTCAAGGCCATTATAAGATGTGTAATAGTGATGGCCAATTTAAAGTTGTATTCCTCGGATATATCTTTCTAACGAGGTATTTTGCATGTTAAACAAAGATCATATTCCACAGTTACGACCCCAGGAAGTTGATGTACCAATTTACCCAAACGGGGCCCATAGTTTTGGCGCTTCATCTCCTAGGGTTAGGTTTTTGGATGTTTAGGGTTTTCAATTATTTCTCAATGATAAATAGGCCTTTGAGAATCATGGTAACATATTTTAGAGGCATGTAGCTACCACCTCTCTTCTCATAGATAAGCTACCATCGCTCGAGCTAGTCTTATTTCCATTATGTTTGTAAGCATATTTTAGTATTTTATATTAATGAAATGAAGTGTTATTTCTGCTGCATATTTGTATTTATAATTATATCTATAATTTGTTGCATTCATGTTTAAATTCAGATCAGTGGGTTAGGGAAGAGCATGTATTAAATATCCTTATTAATAAAGAAGAAGTTTTGGCGAAGTATTGTGTATCCTTTTGTGTTCATTCTTTGTCGTTATTGATATCATTATGCATGATTTTTACTGAATTATGCGAAATAATACATGTTATGTTGTTTTCTGTTATGTTTATCTGTTAAGTATAAATTTTTAAGATTAATCATTAGCACAAAGTTGTAGGAAAATATAAGATATAAGATATAAGTGAACAAACAGATGCCACAACGCGCATATCCCTCTGGTTGTAGAAACCTGGTTCTGCAACCCCCCCATAACCGCTTTGGGTGAGACTGCAATCTGCTTGCAAATCATTTCTAGAAGGGCGAATGGTTGAGGGTTTTGTTGGTGCACAGTACACTCTGAATCTGGGTCAAGCCCCCTTAAACCAACGCGTTCGAAATGAAAGAAGGTGTGTATGGTGAGTGTTCGGTCATATGTGTATCAAAATTCTTTCACTCTGAAGGGGAGGAGAAGTGAGCCTCTAAGAGAGAAGTAGTAGTACCACCCTAGTAGAGACACACATGAACAAGAAGGATCCATACAACATCAAGTATAATAATCCACAGAGTTGTGATTGTCATTGCAGCTATTGTAACAAGGAAAATCTGTCTAATATCCAGGAGAACAGTCCATAAGGATGCGACAGTGATAATAACAGTTACAACATATTCACCATATTTCAACTACTTTAGCATAGATGAAAGAAAACATGAATCACAAACATTCATATAATATCTTACAAATATCTAAAACCCACACATGAAGAACGTGCTAGCCCATAAGGCTTCTTATATTAAGTAAAAGTTCCAAGACACGCGTATACAATGAACACCACTAGCTCCAATAGTGGAGCATTGGAGCCACTCCTTGCTCCTCAAAAGAACTCGCTTATATCTCTAATGCCTTATGAGAGGAGCCAAGGTGAAAAAAATCCTTTTCTCATACAATGAGGGTGTATATATAACCTAGAGGTGATGCTTCACCTTCCTTGTTACTCTTTGACTACCCTCATGAATATTTGACTTCCTATGACTTTTCCAATTTACATGACTCTTCATATTCTGAATGTGTCCTTTGGACTTCCACTTTACAATACATTTTGAATAGTTAATTACATAATCCACAATAATGATATGGAATATGATGACTTGTGATAGGACATGACATGACATTGATGACATGGACTACATGAGGATGTGCAATGTCAAGTTTTCCCTCTTGTTGCTTCTTTCTTTGTGTCTTCCTCAAAATATGGTACATGTTCTTCTTCTTCCTCCTCCTTATGACTTGAAGATGGTGAGTCTTACATGTGATATTGATATTCATCTTTTTTTATAGTCTAGTGTTCCTTCATCTTCTCGCCTGATGATAATAATATCTCTTCAACTCCATATGTGTCTTCTAGCATGTCCTCCTTCTCCATGTCCTTCTTCATCATCTTACCATAACATGGTAGGGTACCTGCATCTGCAATCCACTCATGACAAGACGACATCAGTCTGATAAACCCCTAGTCTAATATGGTGCATATTGATCCATTGGCTGAGTTGGAACTAGGTGAAAGGCTGGGAAGGAGGCTCAACAATTGTGCAATTGTGCAACTCAAGCATTCAAGGGTGAAGCTTGAGCATTAAGGTTGCGTAATGTGTAGTTTAGGTTGGACTCGGGAAGAAAACTATGCAATCTGGGAACTTAGTGTGACAAGCCCAAGGGATGTGCATTGGAATAGCCTATTGCGCAGTTCTGGAGGATAGAGGAGCCAGGTTACTGTGCAATTCAAGAGCTCATGGTTGAGGCTTAAGCCTTGAGACTGCACAATGCATAGTACTGACTAGGCGGAAGAGAGAAATTGCATAGTTTTGGGAGCTAGTGAGCCAGGCTGAAGGGATTTTTCACTATTTCAGATAACTACATAGTTCCCAAAGGAAAACCAAGCTTGGTAATTGTGCAATTGCATAGTTCAAGAGCTCAAGGTTTGAGCTTGGTTTTAGAGACTCCGCAATAGCATTTGGGGCAAGGTTGGAGGGATGGATTGCACAATTCTAGGAGCCAAAGGTCAGGCTTGAGGACTGGAACTGTGCAGTGCATAGTCCTTGGAAGTACGAACTATGAATTGCATAATTTCAAGGGACGAGGATGGATCTTGAGGGTTGGAACTACACAGTGCACAGTTGAGGAAGGCCAAATGAGACAAGGTTGTTGGGGAATTTCTGAAAATTGCCTAAGTGTGAGACCGAAGAGACTTATGTGAACAATGATATGACTTGACTATGATCACACACTTGAAACACTTTGACAACATAACATAAATCATCTAGGACATGTCAACAACATATTTCCCTCAACGCGACAACTTTGAGATGAATTTACGACAAGTGTGACACTAAAGGTACACTTTGTGATGAGCGTGACGACGCTTGTGTGACAATGCCTAAAACTTTGGGAATGAGTGAAAATAATGTTTACATCTTTAGACCAACACATTCGCACAAATATAACCCCTTAAAACCACCAGAACAAGCATACATACATTGTGCGACAACTAACATGCGAAAAGTGACAATTGTTAAAGTGCAAACGACTCTTGCTATATGTGAATGAAGATGAAAGTAACACATACCAGAGCAAAGATAACATGAAGACGACACCAATTAGAGTGAAAGAAAGTGAAAGTGACAACTCAAAACATGAAAATGAAACCAAAAAAAACAAAGGTGCATGGAAGCATCAATTTGTAAAATTCACTGAAATGGAAGTACAAATGCAGCTAGAATGTGAGAAATTGTCGTTGTCATTGCGCACTAATTGTCGACATGCATTGGACATCGCACAGGAAAAATCTTGATTGAATGTGTTATGATTGTCCAATCTTGTGTAAAAGAATGATCTCATGCACTTTTTACGAACTAAGCATGTGTGAGCAAGTGACTTCGACACTTCCAATCCAAGAAGGGAGCTCAAAGAGCATATGTTGACCAAGAAATTACTATGGAATGATCGATCACCTTATCCACAACAGGCTCAAAAATTCAAGTGTACACAAAATTTTGGAGGATGTTTATCGCAACAACACACACATATATATAGTGACACCAACATATCTACCCATCGACATCATGCATGATAAATCAAATAGTAACACTGCATACATACATGACAACCATAACTACTAAAATGCATGCATATGACTGACATGCATGCATAACAATCACATCCCACCCATCCAGTCCAAGTGTTTGAACTTGGAATATATGATACCAATTTGTAACACACCCTCCCAAATTTACCTAATTCTACTGGCTTGTCAGGGTAAACATGAGATGAAGAGTTACCATGGCATGACCTGACCTCCAAGCTCTAGTTATAGCAGTGGGGCCGATAAACTAACAAAATCACAACATCCCTCAGGGCTACAGGACACTCAGGGGCCAAAGGACCACACCAGATGGCCAAAATCTAAGTTGGGGCTCTTGTTCACTACCATAAGCCCACAACCACATGTATGAAAAGGTTAGGGTGTGGTTATAGGCCTCCAACCACATGCATAAAACTGCCTCCATCTAGTTATAGCCCGAAATCTCCAGTTCAGATGGTGTGGTCCCAAGATCTGAGCCACATTTCCAGGCCAGCTTCTAGACCACTACCCAAACTTGCCTGTAACTTCTCAAAATGATAAATGACATAATGACAAATATTTTCACACAAAATTTGAACAAGAACTAACCCAAGACATGGCTAGTCCATAACAAACATTTCATCAAAACACATGGTAAACATGTAAGCTATAGGTCATAAATGCATATCTGAGTGTAAATCTTTGTTCTTTAGCTAAAAATCACCAAGAAGGTCCAATGCCCTCTCAAGTAGCTAGAACAACATTTGTTAGCCCTTACATTCATCAACCATTCATTAACTTGTTCAGCATGATCCTTCCAAGACTTGACGTAGATTAGTATATCATCAAAAAATACTAACATAAATTTTCTAAGGAAGGGTTTGAAAATGGAATTCATCAAACCTTGAAATGTAGAAGGTGCATTGGTAAGGCCAAAAGGGATGAATAAAAATTCATAATGACCTTCATGAGTTCTAAATGATGTTTTCGGAATGTCTTCAGTGCTCATTCTAATTTGATGATATCCTGAATGAAGATCCAACTTGGTGAAGTAAATTGATCCATGCAATTCATCCAATAATTCATCAATGAAAGGAATGGGAAGTTTATCTTTAATAGTGAGCTTGTTTAGCTCCCTATAATATGGACACATGCACCATGATCCATCCTTCTTGTGCACCAATACTACTGGAGCAGAGAAAGAACTTTGATTAGGTTGAATTATACCAGCCTCTAGCATTTCTACAACCATAACGTTCAATTTCACTCTTTTGGGCAAAGGGATATCTGTACGCCTGATGTTTGGAGGAACACTTCCTGGAATCAAATGAATAGCATGATCATGATCAACCAATAGCTGGGAGAACCTTGGGAGTCTCAAATACCTGAATAATGTCCAAGACCTTTTGGAGATCTAGAGAAATAGATGATTTCGATGTGGGAACCTCTAGCGAACATACTTGTGCAATTACACCTCATTGTTCCTTCTTTAGAAGCTTTGTTATACCACTAGAGTTTATTATCTTTCCCAGTTTCCCTGCAATACCCCTTAATTCAACTTCCTTTCCTTCCGCACAAAATTTCATGAAAAGTTCTTGAAAATTAAAAGTTATTGTACCCAAGGATTGTAACCATTGGACTCCTAGTACAACATTAACACCACCCATTGGAATGGAAAGCATTTGGGCTATTCAATACATATTATCCCATGGATAGCTTGATATTATGGCACTTTCCCAAGAAATTTATGGTTCCTCCACTTGCAACCATCACTTGACACTCTCGTGTTGGATATAGGAAGAAATTCAATTCCTTTGTTATCTTACAATGAATAAAATTATGGGTACTTCCCGAATCAATTGACATTATTACCTTTTTCTTTTTGATATTCCCTTCTATCTTGATAGTTTGAGGAGTGATAATTCCAGCCAATGCATTACAAGATATGGTCAGATTCATTTCTTATTTATCTAGGGTTTGTTCCTAGAGTATATCCTCTTCTTTTGACATTTCTTGTTCTTTTTATTCCTCCTCTTCACAATCTATGTAGAATAATTTCTTCTCAGCACACTTATGACCTTTAGTGTATTTCATATCACAACTATAACAAAGCCCTTTTGCTCTTTTTTCTTCCAATTATTGCGGTGTCAACCTTGAAGGTTGTGGACGGCTAGGGGCAACAACACTTCCATCTTTATAGTTGTGAGTGGTAGGCTTCCTGGTTGCCATAATTTTGCTTTCCATTTTTCTTGCTAACCTGAATGCTTTCTCCATGAATCAGGTTCCCAAAGGCGAACCTCATGTTGGGTATTATCTTTTAAAGTCCCTATGAACACATCAATACTATGCACCTCTGGAATATCTTTTACCCTTATGTTCAATTTTTGGAAGTCCTAAATGTGCTCCATCGTTGAACCCTTTTGTTTGAGATTTATCAATTGGCTAAAAAAGGTGTTGCTCTTTGTATCCTCATAATGTGCTATCATTTCTTCCGTAAAAATTGTCCAAGTGACAATTTGTTTACGAGAGCAAAGCCATCAATACCATACAAACTGATTTGGTTCCAAATATAAAGTTGCAATACGTAGCTTTTGTGTGTTTTGCACATTATAGAGATCGAAAAATTGCTCCATCTGTAGTAACCATGTTCCAAGATCCTTGCCATCAAACTTCCTCATATCGATTTTTGGAACATGGTGGGTCTTCAATCCAACATTAGAGTCTATGAAATCATGATTAACATTTCTTTTGTTATCATCATGAGTTTTCTTTACTACCCTTTCACCATTAGTAACCATTTCTTGTAGCAACTTATTCAAATTTATCTTCAATTCTTCCATCTCAGCGTCCATGCCATTCATCTTAGCATCCATGCCATTCATCTTAGCTTCCATGCCATCCATCTTAGCCTTCCATCTTAGAGTCCATGCCATTCATCTTATAGATTCCATGCCAACCATCTTAGCTTCCACGCCATCCATATTAACTTGCACGCCATTCATATTAGCTTCCACGCCATTCATCTTGGCTTCAGTTACCTTTTGTGAGAGTGAAATTTGTTGTAATTGGTCTTGTAAATTTCATATATCATGTTGCATTTCCTCTTCTTCACGAGTCATGCTAGAGCTTTCAAATTGCTCACTAGGTGTTTCCATTTTCTTTCTTCGAGGCATCAATTAATGCTAATAATTCTTTACTATTCCCTTTGAATTCCTTCAAACTAATTTTTCAAACCAATCTTATGCAAAATTTAAAAAAAAAACTACACACCTTTTTTTCACTTTGTAAGAGCTCGATATTGAATCTGTTGTATCTCTGTAACTGCGGATCTCAAATATCTGAAATCACGTCATGCAGTAGCCCTTTGAGTCCTCTTTCTAACCCCGCAAGTCTGATCATGATTGGATTCTCCAAGGAAGAGTTATGCCAAATCTCCCACAGTGACCTGATTATAGAGTAGAGAACTTGTACGAAGTGCCACGAGTCACTGTTTCGACCTTAGTACCTGAAACTGATATACAAAAAACTACAGGTCGTCTTCTTTTTGAAAATTCTTACGAAATTTCAATCTGATGCTCAGAACAAAAGTTATGATGATTTTCCCCAAGTCACCTATTTGGAATGTAATTCGGGAGTCTGCAAAAACCCCTAACTTCCTCGGATCATATCTCTGAAAATATAATGAGACAAGCTCTGAAATTCGGACCCGAAGTTAAGAAGGATTTCGACTCAAATGAGTTTTTTTTAGCTTCTAAAACGTCGCAGACAAAAAAAAGAGTTATAGCGAAAATGCCACGATGACCTGTTTGGAGCAGCGAAACCCTAGAATCCAAAGCTCTGATACCAAATGTTATGAAACCAGCTCATAAAAAGATAGAAAAGATAGATCAACGCCTTAGAATTCAGCCTCTTCGAAGGGGCAGCCTCCTTTACATTACACAAATGAACAATTCTTAAATGATACAAATTACAAGACCTCCTTTCTATATATAGGAGTCTAAGGGGTCATAATATAATCAGAGCCGACCTAACAATAATAATGTAAGGGCACAATAATAACAATAGTGAGCTTCTGTGGGGCAAAATAATAACAATGTGGGGACTACATGGGCACAACAATATAATAAGGGGGTTGTACTAATAACAATAAGAGGTTACGCAAGTAGTATAGGGACCTAACATCTGAACATATTCTTACAACCAACTCTTCATGCAAGATTCTTGTAGATATGAACCCTATCTTAGAGAAGAGTTACTTAAAAATATGCATACCTTTGCTTCCATATAACCATCTAACCATACTTTCTTTGAATGAGCTTGATTCGAGTCTTATTGAAGAACAGACTTCAATTATGCCTTTCAAATTGCCATTTGACCATCTGCATATCTTCATCCTTCAAGACTATTGTTTCCATACTAGATGGAATACATACTAGTCACGTCATAATGCATCTTCCAAGAACCTTCCTAAATGATGGTCCTTATTGGATCTTGATGATCCCTCTTTGCACAATGACTACCTCTAACATTATATTAGAAAATGCTTGGATGATCTATGATATGCAAGATTATCTAAATCTTCTCATTCTTTGACATCTAGATGATTTTTTCCACAGCAATTTGATTATGTAGACTCTAATTCTTCTACCATCATATGCTTCCTTCTATGATGCTATGCTTCACAAAAATCAAGACTTCTAAAGAATGCAACTATGCATGCTTACTCTAACTTCTACTTTCTAATAAAGGAAAGACAAATTGCAAATGAACCTGTTAGAGATGGAGTTTCCTTCAATAATAAAGATCCTTAGGATATTCTCCTTTTGGCTTCTTCTCATGTTCTCCCTTTTCTTCAACTATGTGAGCTTCACTCCTTTCCATCCTTTTGTTGTTTTTCTTGTTTGGGCAATTCCTCTTAAAATGTCCATACACATTGCATCCAAAGCATTGAATCTTGGACATATCTTGTTTTCCTTTGGACTTTCCAAACTTCCCTTCTTTTTCTTCTTGGACTTTACAACAAAAGCTTGAGATTTTTCATTTGATTCGGTGTCATCCTTTGTTTTTATCCTTATTTCTTCCAAGATACATTGAGCCCATAGTTCATCAAAGGGAGTAGTATCTTTTCTTCAGTGGACACTAGTTGCAAAACTGCTCCAATCAGGTGGCAAAGCATTTAATACACAAGTAGTCATTTCTGAATTGGAAACGACTTCCCCAAGCCCTTGCAACCGGTCCCTTATTTGTGAGACCTTCATAAGATAAGTAGCCATGTCTTCATCCTTTGACTTCCTTATTCTATAAAGTTGATTCCTCAAGGATATCTTTTGACCTGATGTACTTATAGAGTACAACTTCACCAACTTATCATAGATTGCTTCAGATGACTTCAAATCAGCAACAGAGGGAATGAGATGATCTTTTATGGATTCAATAAGAATCCTTTGTGCCCTCACTTCTCCCTTGTTGTATCTTGCTAATTCTTGAGTCTTCTCTTTGTCTAATTTAGTAACTTCACCAAGAACATATTCAATGACCTCATTTTTTGTGAGCAACAAATCAATCCTCTTCTTCCATGCTAGGAAGTTTGTTGACCCAACAAGTTTGTTGCTTTCCTTGCAAAATGTAGCCATTTGATCTGTAGATTGAGACATCGATTACAAGATGGTACTTACTTGTCAAACGAGTGTCCTTCTTAATGATGTCTCCAACAATCTTGATTCTATCAAGACCTTCAAAGGGGCTTCAAAGATGCCCTAGAATGATGACTTCTAATATGCCTTCAACAAGTGTCTTCAAATAGCTTCAAAGAGATCCAAAGATTCTTTGATGGTTCCTTTTCTTCAAGATGATGGAGTGCACTAGAGAGTCTTCAACAAGAGCTTATTCTTCCTTCAATGAGAGCTTCATCCTGCTTGAGATGATGAGGCCTTCAATGAAAGTTTGATGTAGTGACCTTTCTTCTAGGTCAATAGGTCTTCTTCTTCTTTCCTTGTGTCCTTCTGCAAATGATTCCACTTGACAAGCAATCCCTTCTTAAGATGATCTTCAAGTTGCCTTTTCTTCTTCACCTTAGCTCTGATACCATGTTGGAGAATGTAGTAGGGCAATTATTTAAACCTAAGTGCACGAAACGAGGAAACGGGCATGGGTAAGAAACGTGACCCCCCAAATTTTGGAAACAGGGAAACGCAATATATATATATATTAGGACATTTAAGAAATATGTGCAATCATAAAGCATTTATGATACATTCTAATTTATTACATTATGATAAAATTGTCAATGCATAAACTATAAGTCTCTAAATTTACATCACATTTACTCATGAATGATCACATAATGAAAATAGCAATATCCAAAATCAGCCACGAGAAATTTCTAATTTCTTGTCTCATGCTTGATTGGGAGTCTCCTCCTACATAGTCAAACAACCTTAGTGCTCTTGATTAAATACAAGTTCCATACCCTAGTATCCTACGTGCTGTTAATTATTGGGAGTCTCCCCTGCATAGAGCGCTTGGTTCTCTTGATTAAATACAAGTTCCATACCCTAGTACATGAAAAAATCCAATGGAAACATTGCAATCCCCCCAATCTTGAAATCCTGAAAAATAGATTAGTCTGCTGGATTTTGAGTGAGATCTAAAATTCTACTTTCTCCATATGAAATCCAATGAGGGCGAAACCACTCTCCAACATCCTGAGTCATTTCATGGTAATGTTAAAAATTTAAGTAAAAGGATGAAAATGAAAAATAAAGGAGAATGTCACTTTTACTTTAAGAATTTAACATTACCATGAACTGCAAATCAACACTAGGGTCATAGGCTTGAACATTAGGTTGCCCCACTCAAAAAAATACTCTTTTTTATAACTTGAGAAGCATCCAAAAGATATTTTAGTTGCCCAATAAAAAATTAAAAGCGAAAAAATAAATAAAAAATACAAGAAAAAGTCAATTTAGAAGAGGAAACTCCGTTGTACGACCTGGAAACGTGTTTCAGGTCGTACTGTCCACGTTTCCTCCTCGAGAAACGGGCCAATACGACCATAAACACGTTTCCAAGCCGTACGGTATGAGTTTCCTCGTTTTCGTTTCGTTTCCAGCTGGAAATGGACCCTTCTCCAATGTTTCCTACAACTTAGATTTAAACCAATTCTCCTTATCCTTAATAATTGCTTGTGAACTTTAGTTGTCTTTCTTATTGTTGTTTATTAGATCTTTTCATCAAACAATTATCAAGAGCATAAACAATTGAAATAAGAAGCAAAATCCAAGCCAGGGGAAAACCTAGAAAGAATCTCTTCTCTTCTTATAAAACCTAATCAAATGAGAAAACCAAGACCCAAAGACCAAAGTCAAGACCTCCTCCAAGCCCCATGTCAACCCTCAAAAAGTTTTTCTTCAAGCAAGACAAAATCAATGAATGTCAACTTTTTCCAAGTTTGCTCCAATCCTTGTTTTCGGCCTTCTATTTCAGATTTGCAATTTTGGCTTCTAGTAGACAGCAAAAACCTTGGCTTTCTTATGTGTCAACCTTCTAAAAGATCCTTCTTCAACCAATTCAAGGTCTTTAAAGTCAACAAGAGTCAATCCTTCTTCAAGATCTGCTCTAGTCAAGGTTTCTGCCTCCAATGCAAATCTGCAACTCTCGGCCCTGCAACTCTAAAAGAAACCCTAATCTTCGCACGTGTGAGAAAATAATGATCAAAAATCAGATCTTTGTTTCTTGATTTGACTTCCTCTTGCCTCCTTGTCCTTCGCTCTAGTTTTCCTTCCTTGCTTGCTTGAGATCGAACGTAGAAGAGTGTCCAAATGAATCGAACTTATTTCCTTTATCTAGCCTTCTCATGAGGTTGAATAGCGTCAAACTGGGCCGACTTCTTTTTTACTTCGGCCGACTTGGTCTTGGAGGTCTTCTTGACTTTCTAAGACTCAAAATAAATTATTTTACATGCTACAACTTGCCCAATAGGGTCTTTTACAAATTATGAAGACTCTTTTGACTCAAAACAAATATTCTTTTGACTTGACAAACCTTAGGAGCATTAAATGCATGCTTGACCTAGTTGACCAATAAAAATAGAGCAAGAAACTCGTTCTTGAAAATAATATTTTTTTCTACTTTTACTTGTACATAAGATATACATAATGACTTGAGTACAATGACAATTATGAAGACCGAAACTAGTTACATTTTCCAACAGTTTTGGGTAGATTTCAGAGATAATCCAAGCATATAACTTCACTTTTGACAATCATGGGCATTGATGATTAAACAGTATGATCATTTTTCCCATCCATTATTTTTGTAATGCATTAAATCTAAATTTTTTGTACAGATTGCTGCTCAAAACATGGGTTTTCTATGATGCGTTTCAATTTTAATTTCTAGTAATTTAGATATTGTATTTTCAATGGTAAAATCACAAGAAGCAACCTCCATGTCAAGAAAACAAAAAATGCAACATTTTAAAAGGCTTATCCTTGTGGTTATTGCTCTTGTTCTCTCTCATTTTTTGGATCATCTCAGCTTGTACATATTGTATGTGGGTTTCGATGAGTCATTCAAGTTCAATGCTTCCACCATACTATCATCAAGCATTATGACAACAATAAGATAGTAGTCACTTAGATTGGGTACTAAATGTTTAAATAAATTTTATTCAATCCTCTTCTTAATCTAAAATATTTATTGTAATATCTTTACAAAACCAAAGTATTTTATAGTGGCTTTCAACACAGTTGTAAGAGTTTGCAAAACCTATTGAGAAGGGAATGCCTTATATGTTTAATATTAACAAGAAATGTGAGGACAATAAAACTGCCATAAAGACAGTTCTCTGTCCAATAGATCCTTCATGGACCTTATTAAAATTGCAAGTAGTTACTGTTAAGTTCCCTATATCTAAATATCATGTCTAGTGGCTAACAATGGAATGTCACTCAACCCTTCCTTAAATTGCTTGACCCCATTCCCACATCTCGCCGTCCCAAAAACTTGGTAGAACATTGACCTCAACATAATCCTAGCAGGGACATCGAGCACTCCAAAAGGCAGGTGCTTATAAAGAGAGAAGATTTTGTTTTGCTAAAACATAAAGCCCTAAAGGAACCAACCTTTCCTGTGGAAAAATCCCTTTGTAAAAGAGGTCAAGATTGACCCCAAAACCTTGCCATGCCTGGAATTCCTTGGGAAAATAATCTCTTCAAATCAGTTTTTTTTATAATGATATCTATCGTTGTGTGGAAAAGATGCCCTTCCCCAATTTAAGAGTATTGCAATGTATTGCAGCCACCTGACAGCACTCTAAAAAGATCTCTTCAACTAAGAAGCCAAAGTTGGGGTATCTATACTGCCAAATTCACCCAGGAGTTGCGCCTGGCAGGCAGGAACCCCATGGAACAGCCCACTTGCAAGGGCGCAACAGCATTACCAATAAACCAAGATCCCGTTAACCCTTACAATCACTTTAAATCACTGTGTGAACTATCGAGCCGGAAACTGCCATTCCTCTGGTTGATTCCTCGACACATTGAATATCATCTTGCGGGTTACTTTACTCAACTGTCTGATGTAAAGGGGAGACAATTATTTCAAGTTCTACTTGAAATCGGATTTTTTAAGCCCCCCAAAAATTGTTGTAGCCTCTAAACACTTTCATGTGACTTTACGAACTGGATCCCTTGCTCCAAAAGGAATGCCCTTGGAGGCCAGAATCAGAGGAGTAATCAGCCGATCAAATCGAATACAATCACCTGTGTATGACTTTTATGTACACGATAGCTTAGGCTGATATAAACAACTGGGTCCCTTAACTGACCAAAGCCTTTCGGTTTCCTTCACTCTTTTCAGCCTAGTAATTAGATGAATTCAACAGAAACCCGTTTTCCAGTTCTATATTTGAAATGAAAATGAGTTACGAAAGTAGGAAGAGAGAGGGGGTGATGGCTCTGAAGCCGCGCATTATCTTAAACCGCGAAGGTTTCAGGTAAAAACAATCTCGCTGTCACAAGACCACAGGATCAGGGTTTCGGTTGCTTGGGTTCCGGAGCTGCTGACAGGTCGACGTTTTCAGGGATCAAAGGGCGCCGTCCGGCATGGAGGATCAACGGGAAACGAACCTCGTGGACTATTTCGAGGATCCGTTGGTTGGTCAGACGATTTTCGCAAACCCTAATTTCGCTCCTTCGGGATATGCATCATCGACCTCAGAGTTTCCTCCAGGACTGGACCTCCGGCCGGTGGTCTCATTGCCGGACACTGCTCCATCTTTCCACGGACTAGAGGCGCCGCCACTCTCGCCTGGTACCGCCTTTCTTCTCGCATCCTCACCTCCTGTTTCTCTGACTCTTGAAGAAATTCCATCGCCGCTAACAGACCCGCAAATCGCTCAAGAAGAGCCGAGGGTTCCACCACAACAGAAGACATCTTCAACAAATCCCCCCCCCCCCGACCAATGGGCCAAAACCCTCTGGATGCTTTGGAACGCCGGCTTTAAATTCCAATCCCTACGAGCCCACCCAGGCTGGAACATCAAACCCTCTCTCGGATCATCCGTCTGCTCCTCGCACAAAGAAGCAGAAATCGAAATGTGTTAGGGCTACCAGGAAAGACATCACTGTCTCCTTCGGCAACTCCACAAGCTTTGAGGAAACGATGGCTCTAGCTTGCACAGTTCTGGTGGGTCACGTGCGAGGGCATACATTCACGGCGGATCGGTTGCTTCGCTGGGTTAAGGAGATATGGGGAACCCTGCTTCCACAGCTACCAGAGATAGAGGTTCTCCCACGTGGATGGTTCTCCCTCCACTTTGCTAATGAAGAGCACACGAATGCAGTTCTCGAGCAATATTGGCACATCGAGACGGCTCCTGTACTGCTAAAAAGATGGACCCCATTGTTTGATCCTGAGAGAGAGAAAATTGCTGCTGGGCCACTGTGGGTAAGACTGTCGGGGCTTCCCCGACAATACTGGAACGAAGAGGCCTTCATCAAGATTGGAAATGCTCTGGGGACTTATCTGGATCACGACCGAACCTATGTTGACACCCGCAAGAAAACAGTGGCTCGCATTTTGGTACATCTTGATACCAGGGAAGGATTAGAGGAGGATATCACTCTGAAATGGGGGAGGCACAGGCGTATTCAGATCTTGGACTACGAAGGAGTCCCATTCAGGTGCAACCGGTGTCACCAAGTGGGGCATCTATATAAAGATTGCCCTCTAATCAAGCGCCCGGACAGTCCTCCAAAGATCACTCCTGTCGCGCCCAGAAGGACTGCGCCATATATTCCACCACCAGTGCAAGGAGTCTCGGCACCCCAAGGAGCTCAGCATAATCCAGCGATATTCAACAAGGACTCATCCTCTCCCCCTATGATGCGGGCACGGGAAGCTGCTGCAGCTGCACAATATTCGGGCACAAATCTCTCTCCCCCCTCTATCTCTCCTGCTCTTTCATCTGAATTTTTAAACTCCATCTCATTCTCCATGGCACATTGCACGATTCCGCCACCCCCTCAGATTACTTCCACTGTTCCTCCTTTCCTCACTCTCGCACATTCTCCACCCTCATCCCCTCCATCTGAGTCTCCCTCCGGATCTAAGCCCCCTCACCATTACTCCCTCCACCCCCGAACCACACACTCTGCAACATCTGATGCTCAATATGGGCTGGGTATTGTTCCATTAGACCAAGGACCCTCTTCCACCAAGGGTCGGAAATCAAATCTAAACAAAGCTATCCGGCGAGCTGGGGCGGAAGTCGCTTCTGGACGTCAATCCACCATTGTTGGGGCCCTTAGAGCAAAAAACCCCCTACATCAGGGTCCCCCATGAAGTGCCTTTCCTTCAACTGCAGGGGTTTGGCTAGTTCCCCTAAAAAACAAACACTTAAGCGACTTTTTGAGGTCGAATTGCCGGATATCATTCTACTCCAGGAAACCTTAGGTCCTGCAGAGGCCATTACACACTCCCTGAGTGCTATCTCGCCTAAATGGCAATTCATTGGGCTGGATGCCATGGGCAGGTCAGGCGGACTGGCCATGGGCTTCAACCCTAAATCCATTAGAATGGACTCATCCTGGGGAGGACTGGGTTTTATGGGAGCTGACATCTTCTCAATGGACCTAGGCAAGTCTTTGCGCATCTTCAACATCTACGGGCCTTGTCAGCAGAGAGAAGGCTTTTGGAGAAACTTTCTCAGTAGGAGTCTGATGACCCCGGAGCATATAATCCTGGGGGCGACCTAAACTTCTCAATGGGGTTTCGGGAGTCATGGGGCTCCTCTGCACAAGCAGATCCCTTAACAGATTTTATGCGAAGATTGCTTGAACAACATGATCTATTCGACATCCCTATGCAAAACCCTCTCCCAACATGGAGAAATTGCAGGATAGGGTCTGCAGCACTGGCTCGAAGGCTAGATCAATTTCTGATGAAAGGATCGTTGGTCCACCAACTTCATCATTATAAGCAATGGGTAGGAGCTAGGGGTATCTCGGATCACTCCCCAATTCTAATGGAGATCTTGAGTCCCCACCCAAAACCAAAAGCTCCTTTCAAGTTCAGTCACCTCTGGCTCTAGGATCCTAGCTTCTCCAAAATTGTCACAGAATACTGGCAAGCCCACCCTATCAGCCGAGAATCTTCGATGGCAAGGGGCTTTGTCAAAAACCTATCTGAACTCAAACATATTGTGATAGAGTGGGCAAAAACGAAAAAGGCAAAGGAAGATGAGCTGCTCATCTCGGTGGAAGATGACATTAAAGCCCTACTGGATGAGAATAACTTGGGCTTCATCTCTGTGGAGAACAAGACCTGCTTAGTAGAATTGGAGAAGCAAAAGCAATGTA
The DNA here is from genome assembly GCA_000404065.3 of Pinus taeda. NCBI lineage: Eukaryota > Viridiplantae > Streptophyta > Pinopsida > Pinales > Pinaceae > Pinus > Pinus taeda. The sequence goes on from APFE030090405.1 coordinate 18,253, forward strand.
TCCTCAAGCTCAGGGAGGAATCGATCAGGCTGAGGAGCAGGGCACTCTGGCTAAAAGCTGGGGATGAGAACACAAGATTCTTCCATAACTTTGCAAAAGGGAGGAGAGTGGCAAATACCATCTGGAATCTCCCCATCCCGGATGGGGGTCTGGCGGACTCTTTCAACAAGCTCTCCCACCTAGGCACATCGCACTTCAAAGGCATTTTCAAGAACCCTGAGGGGACAAACCTAGCCGAAATCATCAATGTGGCCACACATTTTCCTAGGTTTGTAAACAATGACGATATGGATGCCCCCGCTGAGCCGGTTAACATGGAAGAACTCGAGAACACCATAAAATGGTTTCAAAAAGAAAAGAGTCCAGGCCCAGATGGATGGACCATTGAGTTCTATCTGGCATTCTTTGACACCATTGGTGAAGACATTCTGAAGGTCGTGGAGGACAGTAGAACCTCGGGACAGCTCTACCATGCCATAAATTCCACATTCATTGCACTCATCCCCAAGTCGGACTCCCCTTCATCTTTTGCTGACTTTCGCCCCATTTCACTGTGCAATGTCCTCTACAAAATCATCTCCAAAATCATTGCCAACAGGATCAGGCCCATCTTGTCAAAGCATATTGCTCCACAGCAGTTTGCTTTCTTGGAGAACAGACAGATTCATGAAGCCATAGGTTCTGCTCAGGAAGCCATACACTCCATTTGGACCAAGCATCTCAAATGCATTCTCCTCAAAATTGATCTCTCCAAGGCTTTTGATCGAGTCAGCTGGCTCTATATCAAGATGATTCTTATTCATCTGGGGTTCCCTCATCAGCTCATCACTTGGATTATGGCTTGCATCACTTCCCCCACCTATAGTATTCTGATTAACGGAGCTGCATCTCACTTCTTCCACTCGGAGAGAGGACTCCGTCAGGGTTGCCCTCTATCCCCTCTGCTTTTCCTTCTGGTTATGGAAGCCCTCAGCCGCCTCATCATCTCTGCAAAAAGGGAAGGAACCATCAGGGGACTCAAAATTACCGAGGAGTGCTATCTTACTCATCTACTGTTTGTAGATGATGTCCTTATACTCCTAGATGGCAGTGTCCAGGACACATCAACTTTCAACAGAATCTTAAAACTGTTTGCACGTGCCACCGGGATGGAGGTAAACAGGGAAAAGTCTACCATCACATTGGTGGGCACCACTGTCAATGAATCCTTCTCAGCCAGACAAGCTTTTCCATATTCTACTCAGCCCTTGGATCGGGGTCTTAAATATCTTGGCTACTGGCTAAAACCCACTAACCAAAAAATAGCAGATTGGGTTTGGTTGGTCTCCAAAGTGGAAAAGAGAATATCATGCTGGTGCTTCAGATATCTCTCCAGAGCAGGAAGACTAACACTGATCAAATCAGTCTTAGAAGCAACTCCGGTTTTTTGGATGGCCCTCGCTTGGATCCCCCGGAATATCCTTACAAAGATCCAGAGACTCTGCAACAGATATCTGTGGGCAGGCAATGAAGAGAAACGCACCTTCGCATGGATTGGTTGGAGCAAGATAGCACTGCCCAAGAAATGGGGTGGCTGGGGCTTGAAGGATCTAGCATCTTTTGCTAGCGCTCTGGCAGCCAAAATGGGTTGGGCTCTGCTGACTACGCATAGCCTATGGACAGACATCACCTTCCATAAGTACATCTGGCCCCTCAACTCTATTGATTGGGCTAGGCTACCCAACCGGAACAAATCTGGCATCTCCTCAATTTGGAAAGTCGTTCTACACTCACTTCCTCTCATTAGGAACAACATTGTTTGGCGTATCAGGAACGGAAGCAGAGCCCGAATAGGAATAGACCCCTGGAGTGGCTGCGGGGGGAGACATCGGCTTCCTCAAGACCTGGTTGAATTTCTCACGTCTCAAGGTATCAGGGTGATTGCTCAGATAGCAGACCAAGAGGGATCCGATTTATTCCACCAGGCATGGAAGACTGCCATCCAGCTAGACCTCCCGCAAAGATGGCACATAATCTGGCAAGAATACTGTGCTGCGCTCACTGAATCCCATATCAGAATTGTGGAGGGACCAGACGAACTCATTTGGCAAATGGCAGAAAGTGGGATATATACTCCAAAAGAGGGATACAAACAAATCATCATTCAGAGGAAACCAGAGGTATTAGATAGATGGTGGCAACAAATCTGGAAGCTAACAGCGTCGCCCAGATCAAAACTATTTACATGGTGCGTCCTCCGGAATAGAATACCCTCAGGAGAAAACCTCATGCGCCGGGCTATACATGGGCCAACGAGATGTGTGCTGTGTAAATCCGATGTCGAATCTACAGAACACCTTTTCATGCGCTGCAACACTGTACATCAAGTTTGGAATAATATTAAACCATTCGTTCATTACACAGGGGAATGGAATGGAACTGATCTTATCAATACCTGGGTAGAATGGGGCAACAGAAACAAGGCCACGAAGGCCGTAAATTTACCCATCATTGTTAACTGGTCCATCTGGAGGACCAGGAACAAAATTATCTTCGAAGATCGGGAGGTACATTGGCCACTCATAGAAGCTGGCATTATCACTGTATACAATGAACTGCCAGATCCGCCACCCCCAAAACAGCGCAGACATAACCCTCCTCCAAATATCGATCAAGATACCCATTGGGCTTTTTTTGATGGTGCAGCAAATGCACAAAGATGCGGGGGGGCATCATCCTTCACAAATCCGCGAACCATTATTACCACATCAAAGCGGGCCTGGGCGCCGGAACAAATAACTTTGCTGAGCTTATATCCCTTTGTCATCTGCTGCACTTTGCTTTAAGTCACCATTGCACCAACATCAACATATTTGGAGATTGTCAGATTGTCACAAATTGGATCAATAGAATATCTACATGTCACTCGCACACACTAAATGTCATACTTGATGAAGTTTTTCAGTTCAAAGAAGCATTTAACCAAATCCATGTATCTCATATCTACAGGGAACATAACCAGGATGCTGATAAACTTTCCAAGAAGGCCGCGTTGATGGAAAATGGATTATGGGAAATCACAGAATTTTTGGATCAGCAGGAACGGAAATTTTATCACCGCCCATATATAGACCCGACTTATCCTACAGCGGGTCTTCATGCGACATAAATAAACTCGCAGCTTTTTGACAGCAGTTATTATAAATGACAGTATATTATGTATAATCTTATTGTATAGACTGAAGGATGCCAATAAAGGGCATCAAAATTTGCACAGCATACAGAGAACTGTTAACAGAACAGTATAGATATGCTTTTTTGAGAAAATGTACAGACAAACAGTGAATCAAGGCATATGCTTTAAAGCATCTACATATGTAATCTTTCATATATTAATGAAATATTACGGATTTTTCCAGTGGAAAAAAGAGTTACGAAAGTAGGAAGCGCTTGTGGGTATAAATGAGAATGCCCATTAAACCTGATACTGTGGCGATAACATACATACAGGCGGCAGAGATATCTGAATGAATGAGAATAAGAATACCACTGACCTGTTGAGAAACCGCAGAAATGGCGGAAATTACAGCCCTAAGTGAGGTAACCGCCGTTTTGTAACGGAACCTGGCTTCTTCTAGTGCTCCTCCTCCGACCTCTTGCTCTCTGGATGGTGGAGGGGTTGATGTTGGTGCAGTAGCAGTACAGGCATCTGAAGTGGCGTGGGAATTGTTGTTGTTGTTGGGATTGACCGTGGTTGTCCACAAGGAAGGATTGCAGAGCTCCTCGTTGATGGACGCAAGAATTTGATGGGCAGCTTCTACGGTTGCTTCTAAATGCTTCTGCCCTTCCACTGCCAACTCAACCGCCGGGGAAATCCTAACTGCTGTCGCTCTTTCCTCCATTTTGCCTCCCTGGGATTCAGATCTTCCTTCGTTCCTTCTTCTCTGTAGATCTATTTCACTTCGGATGTTTTAAGCAATGGACGTTGGCTTATTAACAGATAATCGGATGTGTTTTTATTGGGAAATCTCTATAATCATTATGATTAGTAATGTTAATTATTATTAACTAAATTAAAATTTATTTTTAAAATTATTATTATTATAATTAAAAAAAATATAAGTTATATTAATTAATTATAAATATTATTTTAAATTATTATTATAAATATAAATATTATAATATATATAACTAGATTTCTGAGAAATTAGGGGATCTTTGAAGGTTTGAGAATGCCCTCTTAGGGCTCACGTTTCTTCACCAGCGGCAGAGGCATGGTGAGATCTGCCAGGCTACGGGGAAAAACCCATTAGGGCCGAAGCCAAGCTCCCCATGTCTAGGACTTTCATCTGCTTCTGATTCAAGCTCATGCCCAAGTGCTCGGTCAAGGCCCCTTAGCTCATTTTATGCTCCCTGCAGACTCAGGCTCAGGAGGCGTAGCCATACGCTGCTCAGGGAAAGCCCAATGCTGAGAGGCACAATGTCACTGATGCGTAATCCAGGAGCGAGAGATCTGAGGGTGAGAGCAGCCGAAATGCCCTCTTGCGTGGAAGTGGCTTCTCTGCTTGGCGGTTGGGAAGATATGGCAGATCTAGACAAGTGTTTCACCTCCTAGACAATAGAAACAAAGACGGTCATGCAGAATACGCCAAACAAATGTTGATCCAAAACAACCATCATTCAAAAACGGATAGATCTATTCAGAGGCAAGGATTGATTGCCCTTGAGCCAAATCGGAATTTTATCCATGGATGGAGACACAGCCCATCAGATCTAAACTACCAGAAGACAAATCTGCCCTTGATCTGGCGAGATCTGGAAGGATTTACCCAAATCAGCAAGGCCCAATATCGTTCCGCTGGCACTAAAATAAATGGAGACAGAGAGTTGCATGAAAAATCTGGCAACTTACTTCTTGATCTTTTGCTTCAAGCATCTGGGCTTTTAACAACTAATCCCCATCCCATATTAAGAGAAAAGCTCTACATGAGGACAGTCCTGGATTATCTACAGGTTATATCGGATTATGTGGGAATACTACGAGCCTGCAAACAAATCGGACCAGATTCACAACAAGTTTTGGTGCTTGGACAGGAACAACAGGAAGAGGTGATCATCCCATCACTAGATCTTGAAGCCCCGATAGCAGAGATGCTAGAAGGTAAACAAATTACCCTCTTTATTAGAACTATGGAAGGAAACACAGTATGCATAAAAATAGGGAGTTGGAGGAGATCAAAACCCTCAAACAAAGGATACAAGAAAGGTTGGGCATTCCACCTTGCAAACAACTCTTAATTCATGCAGGAAAAGTACTACAGGAGGAACACAAGATAAAAGAATACTACATAGGTAGAGACTCAACTATCTACCTCAACACAAGACTCCGTGGTGGTTGCTCTGGAACAAGCTCCAAAGGACCAGTTTCTTTCAAAGATGCAGTAAAGGGGAAAATGGGGTCTCAAATACAATCAAAACAGCAAGCCATGACTCCTGGTGCCTACATCATCAAGTAGACAACTCAAAACCTAGCTCTATCGATCGCTATACCTGAGGTAAATGAAATACATGATGATTATTTATCAAAAGCAGTGATATGCAGATTTAACGGGGTTTGGCCTAAACCGGAAGCCTTAAGTCAATGGATTTACTCCATATGGACAGAGAACTGTGGTATACACCTATGATCAAATTCTACACAGTCAATGACAAGGAATATGCATTGAATGAGGGACCATGGTTCTGGGGTAACGCTCGACTTTTCTTGACATCATGGTTTCCCGAATTTGATCCAAATACCATGGTGGTCTCCAAACGCCTGTGTGGGTTAAACTATATAACCTACCGCTACATTTTTGGCACATCAAAGTATTAGTAGGCATTGGCAATGCTCTAGGGAAATTTTTAAAAGTAGACAATGAGCATCTTACCAAGGACATCTACACCTTCGCCAGGATCTGCGTGGAGGTTGATCTTAGTCAAGGGTTACCAGACCGCATCCTCTTATTCCACAATGAAAAGCAATGGTCCCAACCTTTTGATTATGAAAACACTGCATTCAGATGCCGCATTTGTCATCAAACTGGTCATCTATAAAGTGCTTGTCCACAAAACAAAACAAAAGAACAGGAAAAGAAGACAACCTCCAAAGCCAAAAGGATGGTAGTTTTCAGCCGCTCCGGTAGAGGATATCGAAGAGGAAGAAAATGCAGAAATTACCACATTCCAAGAAGAAGAACACCCAAAAGCTGAACAACCAGGAAATATCCCAACTTTCAATGAACAAAGCACTCAATTTAAATCACAAAATGATGAGAACCAAAACTGCTTTGCGTTAGTTCCAAGGACAACCGACTCATAGCAGAAAAGTGACCAACTCATTCCAGGGAAAGAAATCGGTGGCAGTAAGCAAATACATTTAACAGAAAGCTCAAATTCCGACAAAGAAACCCCAACTACTACCACAGAGGCAGAAATGTCCATTGTAACTTCCACTCCCAACATTGGAGGTCGGCGAAAAGTGGAAAAAAAAGAAAGGTAGGAAAGCATAGATAGTTTATAAATGATGTTTCTTTTAGATCCTGTGTACCAGGACAAGTTTATACAACATATGTGAATTTAGCATCTACAACATGTTATTTTGCTCAATATGAATAAAATTACGATTTTTCCATTGGAAGAAAAAAAAATCTAGATTTTTAATGATGAAGATTGAATTTTATTTTATTTTGTAGATTTAAATAGGATTTATTACAATATCATGAATTAATAGCATGGATTATTATTAGCAATTGTCTCAAAAGGAACAAAGAGAGGCTGATAGAATTATTAAGTTGGAATTGTTGAATTTTTGTAGAAGATAAAAAAATACAAGTGATTAGTGCACATCTCTCAAGGCACGGTTATAAGAGTGGAAAATAAAGGGTCGAAAAATTTGGCTTCACTTCAATGTTGAATGAAGGTCACAAGGCATAACACCAAACAATCAGCAATGTTAGTTTTAGGGTGAGGAAGGAGTGAGTAATGATACTACCAGAAACTTACAATGAAGCCAACTTTTCATAATGACCAAAACCATTAACAATCTTAGCCTATTGACTATAACCATTGGCAATTTTAGTTTTGGAGTGAGAAAGGACAATATCACATTAGCAGAGTATATCACCATCAAGACTTATCATAAAGCCAGTTTCCAGAATGGGAAAAAAAATTGGACCTAAAACCATTAGCAATTTTAGTTTTTGGAGGAAGGATAATATCACTTCAGCAGCGTACACCAGTTTCTTTCTGTTGCATCACTCATGTAGTTGCTCTTGTGGTCATTGAACTCTAAAATTTTGTTATTTAGAGATCATTATCATTATAATTGTATATGGAAGGAAAGTAGTAACAATGTAAAATTGAAAACTTTGATATTTGGAAATAGAGAAGCCTTTACTTTCAACTCCAAGAGATTTTCTTAGAAAATTGTAAATAGGGATTGATAAGAGAAATTTTTAAAGGACAAATGAATTTGGAAAATCCAAATTTACAACTCCATGGGATACCTGGTTAACTATGTGGATAAGCTAAAGACAAAAAGGACCATGTGGATCATGAATTCATACAATATCTTTCAACCTCGATCAAAAAGCCAAAATATGGCTTCCATTGTTTATTGGTTTTTTTTTTTTTTTTTTTAATCTAGTATAACATTGCTAGATTGTAATTGCTTTTCAATGTTAGTCTTTGGTGTTTTAGTCTGGAAATGCAATAATGTACAAAATTTGGGCTTCAAACTATACTATAAAAATGGTTAATTTCTTCATGCCCTGAGAGGACTCAAATTTCAATTAACCAATAGACGTGATAGCCAATAAGGCCTGCAATTACAACAAGGACTTCCATAGGACGTAAGGGTGGCCTACTATATCATTAATTCATTTTGATGAGAGACACTCTTTATTATCCCTGGTAAAATGTCCAGATGGGATGGCGCAAACCGTGTAGGATTTTTCTCCACCTTTTGATGGACATTTGGAAGTTTCAATTATGGTTTAGTAGGAGATATCAGAGACTTACAATTCTGCTCTTTTCTTTCCTAGTTAGAAAGTCTAGTTCTAGTTGGATTTGGAAGATTTTTAGTGGGGATTCGTTGTGAGAACATGAAAGCTTGACTTTAGGAGCAGGGAATACAGGACTAGCTTGCAATTTGGATGTCGACCTCAAGTCTCCTTGTTCACAAGATTCAAGAAATTCCTAGGTAACTTTATGCATATTCCCTTGTGGAGTTTTTCAGACAAGGATGTTTTCTTAAACAATACAATCTAGCCTAGGACTACTCTCCCTTGGGCTGGTCCTTCAGGTGTTTACAAAGTCTGAATAGCTACTTCCATGAGATCTTGTATGGGTATACTTGTTTTTCACATTCTGATATGATAGAAGAATTCTGGGCTAATACTCAAATTATATACTTTGGATCAAGCGAAAAGGCAAATCACTAAGACCACATTTTTTATTCAATTAGATGTTGTGAGTGCCTTTGTGACAACAGTCAACAAATTCTAGCACAAGCAATGGGGAGAATGGAGACATTTTGAAGGGTTTGGAAGCACAATTATGAAAAAGAACTAAAACCAACAAGAAAACAAAAGCTTGGGATGAATACGCAGTTGGACAAGCATAAAAAGAAAATCATCCTTGTGGAAGTAGGGGAAGAGTGCATTAGGTAGAAACTACAAGATCAAGAAGACTTAATACAAGAATTCGAGGAGGAAGTTCAACATCTAGAGTTGGAGCAACATCCTGGATTTGCAGATCTGGGGTCCCTTGTGCCTCACCAGCAATCTTCTTTGGTTCCTTTGGAGAAGAGGAAGCGGTATCCAAGGAAAAAGACTCTGTGGAACAACATTCTGAGCATTTTAGGAGAACAGACCCATCCATGGTATCATCAATTGTAGGAAGAAAAAGGATTGCTCACTTTGGGCATGATAACAAAAATGGTTAATATTATGATGTATTTCAAGTTTGTGATTTTGCTAAGCCAATTTGTAAGGCTTATACTAGCTAGACAGTTAATAGTGAGTGCCTTTGTGACAACAATCAACAAATTCTAGCACAAGTGATGGGGAGAATGGAGACATTTTGAAGGGATTGGAAGCACAATTATGAAAAATAACTAAAACCAACAAGAAAACAAATGCTTAGGATGAATACCCAGTTGGACAAGCATAAAAAGAAAATAATCCTTGTGGAAGTAGGGGAAGAGTGCATTAGGTAGAAACTGCAAGATCAAGAAGACTTAATACAAGAATTCCAGGAGAGAATTCGACAATTGGAGCTGGAGCAACATCCTGGGTTTGCAAATCTGAGGTCCTTTGTGCCTCACCAACAATCTTCTTTGGTTCCTTTGGACAAGAGGAAGCAATAGCAAAGAACGAAGACTTTGTGGAACAAGATTCTGAGCATTTCAGGAGAACATACACATACATGGTGTCATCAGTTGTAGGAAGAAAAAGGACTGCCCACTTTGGGCATGATAAAAAAAAATGGTTAATAGTATGATGTATTTCAAGTTTGTGATTCTGCTAAGCCAATTTTTAAGGCTTATTATGGCCAAACAGTAAATAATAGCAAATTAGAAATAGAGTATTGATAATAGGACAACTAGGGAAAAATTACCAACATCAAGAGGCATTGTTTCATGGAATACAATGATAGCAGGATATTGTATGCATGGGACAATTGAAGATGTTCTTGGTCTTTTTCCCAAAATGCAGCAAACACGTATCAACCCGGACTCCATCACATTCGTTTGTGTTTTATCTGCTTGTAGTCATGCAGGGTTTAGGAGCGGGGAATGCAAGACTTGGGTGCAACTTGGATGTCGACCTCAAGCCTTCTTGTTCACAAGATTCAAGAAATCCCTAGGGAACTTTAGATATATTTCCTTGTGGAGTTTTTTCAGAGAGGCATGTTTTCTTAAACAATACAATTGAGCCTAGGATTACTTTCCCTTGGGCTAGTCCTTCAGGTGTTTACAAAGTCTAAATAGCTGCTTCCATGAGATCTTGTATGGGTATACTTGTTTTTCACATTATGATACGATAGAAGAATTTTGGGCTAATACTCAAATTATATACTTTGGATCAAGCTAAAAGGCAAATCAGCAAGACCACATTCTTTATTCAATTAGATGTTGTGAGTGCCTTTGTGACAAAATTCAACAAATTATAGCACAAGTGATGAGGAGAATGGAGACATTTTGAAGAGATTGGAAGCACAATTATGAAAAAGAACTAAAACCAACAAGAAAACAAATGCGTAGGATGAATACCTAGCTCGATAAGCATGAAAAGGCAATAATCTTTGTGGAAGTAGGGGAAGAGCGCATTAGGTAAAAACTGCAAGTTTAAGAAGACTTGAATCGAGATTTGAACTAGAGCCTGAAAAAAGATGGATATTATGTACCCTTGTCAAATATTTATGCTGCAGATGGCAGGTGGGATAATGTTTCAAAGGTGAGGACACTGATGAAAGACCGAGGCATTAAAAAGATGCGAGGTTGCAACCTCGTTGAGGTAAAAAACAAAGTTCATGCATTCATTGTGGGAGACAAGTCGCACCCTCAATCTAAGAAAATATATGCAATGTTGAACAGCTTGGCTAAGCAGATGGAGGAAGCAGGGTATGTCCCGGACACAAATTTTGTACTGCATGATGTGGAGGAAGAGGCAAAGGAAGACATGTTGCATAGTCATAATGAAAAGCTAGCCATAGCTTTTGGCCTTATAAACGCAAGGCCTAGTACCCATATCAGGATCACAAAAGACCTTGAGTATGTGGTCACTGCCATAATGCCACTAAATTCATCTCCAAGATTTCCGAGAGAGAACTAATTTTAAGGGATGTTAACTGTTTCCATCATTTAAAGGATGGATCATGTTCATGTGGGAATTACTGGTGACACTGATAGCAAGTATAACATGCATGAGCGTGCATAGAAATCTAATGAAGCTAGAAAGCCTCAGTTTAAAGGGTTATATAATCTTAAAGAATATTTGAACTAAAGGCTATAGCTACCAAGAAAGGGGAGTCGAGACTCCTATGTTGTCTTGGGCATAAAGGAAACCGAAACCCGACAGTGCTTGAGACCCACCTTAAAGTCTTGTAACAGAGCAACAACATATATATACATCTGTGTTTTGCCTTAAATCCAAATTCTAAGGCAGTGGGGATAGAGCGACATCCATACTACCTCTAATACGAACATATTTTCTATCTATTCATTTATTGAATTACCTTATGTTCCATAGTTTCTTTTTGTTGCATCACTGGTATAATTGCTATTGTGGTCATTGAACTCTAAAATTATGTTATATCTCACTAAAATATACTGTCAAAATATTGCTTATTAGTGTTGAAACTTCCATTATTAACGTTGAATGACAAAATTATGGTTGCTCCTTCTATTAAAATAATTCTCCAATTTTCTATTATGAGTTGTGTTAAGTTAATATAATAGATTTATGGTTAGGTTCATAATATCAATATAACTTTGATCATCCCACCACTCATTGTGAAACCCAAAATACTAGTAAAACATGCAGAAAATACATATTGATAGTGGATGTAATCTAAGCAAAAATATCCCAAATCAAGAAATAGGCTCCCTAAACTGAGGAAGTGAGATGGTTCAGCCTCCAGAATCCTAGTAGGTGCAAAGTTGCATGCCCCTTATGTTTAGGAAGGGATTAACCTTTTGACAGTGACCACGAGACTCATTTCCCGGGAAGAAGGCCTAGCACCTCACACTCATTTCTTGGGAACAAGGACTAGCATCTCACACCTTTGGATGTTATAACATAATATATCAAAGCAAACATTACTTTAACTTTAGAAAGATAATTGATCTCATCTTAGTTGCAGAAACTAAACCTAAAGGTGAGAAAGACAATCACTTAAACAAAAATCTAAGATGTACTATGGCATACTTGCTACGTTTCGCTGGGAATTAACCTTGTGACAGTAACCACAGGACTCATTTTCCCTTGCAACAAGGTCTGGCATCTCACACTTCAAGATCATTTAACATAATCTAAGTGAAATATATCAATGCAAACACCACACTAACTTTAGAAAGATAATTGATCTCATTTTAACAGTAGAAATTAATCTTTTGACAGTAACTATGGGACTCATTTCCTGGGAACAAGGACTAGCGTTATAAGAAGTGCTTCGGCGTAAATCACATGACAAAGACATTTGTCGACGCGTTTCGAACCAACTAGTGTGGTTCATCGTCAGGACAAGTTGAAGAGACAGACCTGGCTTAGCATATTAAATAGACTGAGCAGAGACTCCAACAGCTATCTAACGGCTATTTTTGACCCCAGGACTATGGTCAAACATTATATTAATAGATTTATTATTATTATTATATAATATTAAGATTAATAATATATTATTTTATTTCTAGAAATAAGCACGATTAGGTACCATAAGTAATTCATTTAATTAAATAGTTTTATGATGTTAATAGAATAATACTAATGGTTGTTGAAAATTATTATTTGCATGAATGAATTCTATTAAAAAATTAAATTGGGTTATTTTAACTAAAATCTATTATAATTCCAAAAATAGGATTTTAGGACTAAATATATCATTTAATGGTAATAAGTTATTAAATAATTAACTAACTACCTACATGCATTATTTATTAGAGGTATGTTATTTTTGTTTATAAAACTACTTACTCTTGATGTGATATCATATTTTATCAGTTTATTACATTATTAAATTTACTAATTAATAATTACTAATCTTAAGAGGTGAGTTTGTAAAGTAGAGGAGTATGTTTATTAATTAGTTTAACTTCTTTATTGAGATTATATATATATATATATGAGAGTGTATTATTATAATCATATTAAAGAGAAATAAAAACCATATTTAATTCTGCTAGATAAAAGAGTTTAATAAAATAATGAAGCCATCTCACCTATAAATTAGAATAATAATAACTTAGTTATCATGATTTCGGTAAACCCATAATTATGACCTTATGAAATAAATAAATAACTAATAAAACAGGCAAAGGACACTCATCAATGAGAAAATCATATTTCTACTAAAAGTCAAAATTAGATTAATACCTAAAATCCCGATCCTAAAGAACCTAAGTAAATACAGGAGGGACACAATATCAAGGTCAGAATATGAAGCTATCAGCAATATATAATAAATACGAACAGAATAAGAGAAACGAACAAGAAGAAAGCACCCTGGATGGACCAAGGGGAAAGGAAGAAACCCTAAGAAGATAGGGCAGGGATCCAACTCCTACTTACCTTCCAACCATCATCTCTGTTGAGATTGCTGGGTCTACGCTCAATTTCAATAGCTTCCCTTAACTTGCGATGATGGAACCGATCCACCCTGGCAATGACTTTGGCCTCCTCAATGCAGACCTGATGCTTAGTCTTTTCCACATGTTCAGCTAAGGCTGAGGACTTTGTTCTTCCATGTTTGAGGTCTGCTGCATGTTCGCAAATTCTCTGCTGGATGGAGCGCCCTGTTTCCCCTATATAGGGTGTCCCACAAGAGCAAGGAATTAGATATACACCCTTCATGTCTTTGGGGTTGACAGGATCCTTCACCGATCGCAGGGAATTACGAATGGTTCTGAGGGGCCTGAAGGTGGAGGGAACATCAAACTTTCTAAGGATCCGAGCAATCTTGTCCGTGGTCCCTTGGATATAGGGCATATGGACACCTAGATGGCGATCCCTAGGCTCTTTCTTAATCAATGCATTTTTAGAGGCTTTTAGGAAAGCCTTCCGCCCTAGGTGTCTACTATAACCGTTTTCTACAAAGACATCAAGGAGGTGGGATCTCTCTCCGTCCAGGTTTTCATTATCCGAAATCCTGAGGGCACGCATAGCTAGGGTATTAAGAACACCCATCTTCTGAGCCGGGAAATGATGGGAATCGGCGTGAAGATACTGCTCTGTTTGCGTTTTCTTACGGTA
>APFE030090409.1:0-40617 GCA_000404065.3 Pinus taeda
CATGGTACATTTATAATTGTATTAGGTAAATGTGAAAAGATAAACACGTATTCATATGATTTCATTTGTTGTTTGATAATTTGCATGGTAAATTCATAATTTTATTAGGTAAATGTGAAAAGATAAACACGTATTCACATGATGCCATTTGTTTTTTATAATTTGCATTGTGAATTCGTAATTTTATTAGGTAAATGTCAAAAGGTAAACACTTATTCACATGATTCCATTTGTTGTTTGATAAATTGCATGATAAATTTGTAATTGTATTAGGTACATGTGAAAAGGTAAACACATATTCACATGATGTCATTTGTCGTTTGATAATATGTTAAATTCATAATTGTATTAGGTAAATGTGAAAAAGTAAACATATAATCACATGATGCCATTTGTTGTTTGATAATTTGCCGAGTAAATTCAAGGGGGAGATCGATCTATGAGGGTTCTATCATGTTGTTTTATAGGTCACTTCGAGACTCAATACTTTGTCAAACTTTTGAATCTTGGATTCCTCAAAATAGGGCAATTTTTTGTTGAGAGGGTTAATTGCGCTATGGTTGCTTTAGGATTTATTTTTTGTCACTGTTGAGTTCAGTGCGAAAAAGGTTCCTTAGTGTGTTATGTTTTCTTTGGGGTTTCTCGTGTTTTACAAGTCTCTTGGTTTTATGGGCTCGACCTATCCCATTTCTACGCCTTTCTACCCGCATGGTCTAAGATATGATGTTTATTGTCCTTTATTGTTGTCTTTTTTATCGCCTATTGAGTTGGGTGTTTTGGACAATTCTTTGGGTGGAACTCACTAAAAACAGGGTATGACATCTGGTGCTAAGGTGAGTAGTGGTATGGAGGTTTTGTTTGTCCCCCCTTCTTGCCCTTGGGTCTCCCATTTGATACCTAATCATGCACCCAAAGCATTACACATTCAAGATGAGAAACCATTGCTTTCATTAGGATGCGATATTGATATCAACAAGGTTTTAAGCTTGTCGACAGTGCTTTTATAGGGATATTTTTTACATTATACTTAGCAAAACACAGGTTCAAAACTGGGTGCCTATTCATTGAAAACCCCTGCTCAATTACTCTCCAAACATCAACTTGCTCATGAATTATTGACTCTATTTTTTATTTACTAGACAAAAAAGAAATTTTCATGGTACTTCAACGAACTTGGGTTATTGGTAGGGGCTACCTTTGGTTGCAGAGGTGGCAATTAGGGTTCAACCCGTTATTGGAAAAACCCAAATCCCAATATCTTTGGGTTAAGATGGCCGAATTCCCTCTATAACTTTGGGCAAGACAAACTGTAATGAAGGTTACAAGTATCATTGGTAGGTTTGTTTTCTTTGATGATATGTATTTTGTGGCATATGACAAAAGGATTTTGTGGGTTTTGGACGAGATGGACATCTCCAAGGGTTCACCAACTGAACTAGAGATTGCCCATGGGGATGTGACTTTCAGTCAAAGGTTGGATTTTTGGAAACTCCCCTTTAAGGACACAAAATGCCATCACACAAGTCATCTCAAAGTGGCATGTGATTTAGTGGGGATACATGGGCTTTCAAATCCTAGCCCAATTGGAAAGGCTATGTTTTCATATAAGCGAGTAATTTTTGTGCCTGTTGATGGTCGTTTGGCCGGGGCTTCTGGTGATAAACGAAGGGTTTCTACGGTAACAAAGTTATCAATCATATGAGAACTATTGCCTCAGAACATGAACTCTGGACGAAAATCCCCCAAAAACATGAAAAAATAGCCAAAAACGAAAAGTATTGATGTTGCATCAACACTTTTTATTTATTTATTTTCGGGATAATTTTTCAACATTTTTTTAAAAAATGGCAATGAAAACCGATTTTTTTTGTATAAAAAACGCCTTGAAAATGAAAAGTGTTGATGTTGGAATAATGCATTTTTTTTGGGGTAAATTTTCAACATTTTTTAATAATGACGTTAATGATAAAATATCGTGACTTTGAAAAACCTTAAAATTCTAACAATTTTTAGGCATAGCCATAAAGATAAAATATCATGTCTTTGAAAAATCTTAAAATTCCAACAATTTTCAGGCATGTATTAAAGTAAAATATCACGTCTCTAAAAAGCCTTAAAATTCCAACAATTTCCAGTCATGGTATTAAAGAAAAAATACTTATAACTATTTTCAACAATAGCATTAAAGATAAAATATTATGATTTAGAAAAACCTTAAATTTTGACAAATTTTCAACCTTTGAATTAAAACCGAAGATCATGGCTACAAAAAACCTTAAGTTTTCAACATATTTCAACCATGGTCTTATGAAAAAAAATTATGATTAAAAAAACTTTTAAAATGAATACATGAATGAAAGAGTCATTATACCAAGAGTAATTTCTTTTTTAAATGTTAAAAGTATAGCGATTTTAAAATCTTAGCCTAAAAAACTTGACACATTGGAACACAAATTTAAATATCAACCATCAAATTTTCACGCAGTGTAGGTGAATTTGAAACAGTAATAAAAACTTAAAGACCAACCATGAAATTGACACATTGTGGAGGCAAACTCTATCTATTATAACGAAAACATTAAAATCAACTATCAAATTGACACATAATGGAATCAAATAAATTAAATTAAATCTACAACATTTAAAAAAACCTAAAAAAAAGAAAGAAAGTATTTATATATATATATATATATATAATATATATATATATATATATAAAAACATTAAAAATAAGAAAACATGACCCAAAAAAATTTCTCATTATAATATATATATATTATATATAACAACAACATCATCTAAAAATTAACTTACAAAATTTAAAATATATATATTATAAAAAAAAAAAAAAAAGAAAAAAAAAAGAGAGAAAAATATTTTTCAAAAATACATAATTAAAAAATAAAATAAAAAATTTACCCAAAAAGAATAATACCATAATTGGATAATTAAGAAAGAAAAGAAATCAAAAAACATTAAAATAAATAAATATATACCTTAAAAATAAATTAAAGAACATCAAAAAAAAAAAAAAAAAACATTAAAAAACCGGCCATCAAAATTAAAAGAAAAACATTTAAAAAAAAAATTAAATTATTTAAGAAAAAACATTTTAAAAAAAAATAAAATTATTAAAAAAAATCATAAAGAAAATTGAAGCCTTGCGGGTCCTGGGCGTGGCAAGGCCAATTCTGAGAATTGACCTTGCCTCGTGCAGGGCCCACGGGGCTGCAACCCCAGGTGGTGGGGAGCTGCGTGCAGCTCCTGCCCAACCACTTGGCCCCGCGGGCCCTGGGTGGGCAAGGACGATTGTCGGATTCGGCCTTGCCCGCAAAGAGCCTGAGGGACCTCAGTTTACGGGTTCTGGGCAGGGCAAGGCCAATTCTGAGAATTGACCTTGCCTCGTGCAAGGCCCGCGGGGCCGCAACCCCAGGTGGCGGGGATCTGCGTGCAGCTCCTGCCCAACCACTTGGCCCCGCGGGCCCTGGGCGGGCAAGGACGATTGTCGGATTCGGCCTTGCCCGCAAAGAGCTTGAGGGACCTCAGTTTATATATATAATATATATTATAATATATATATATATAATATATTAATAAAAAAATTAATGTTTTTAATGGTTTTAATACGTTTTTTAATTTTTAATTTTAATTTTTATTTGTTTTTAAATGTTTTTTTTTTGTCAAGTAGTCTGAGTTCATCAGAGATTACATCAAGCTTGAGCTATGGCTTGAGAAATCGCGACCCAGAGGTATCTAGTTGTCAAAATCACTCGGGGATAGCACCCTGTCTGGGCCACACCAACCCTTAACATAGTCGGATTTTTGCCCATGGAGTTTCGAACCGGTGACCTTCACATCATAGAGTGACTTAACAATACACCCCATCACCGTCTATTCCACACCCCATGGGCTTCAATGTGTTTTTTTTTTATTTTTTTTTTTAGATTTTTTTTAATTTAAATTTTTTTTTGTAATTTTTAACTTATATTTTTAACGATTTGGTTTTTATGTTTTTTTTTTAATGTTATGTTTATTTTCTTTTAACATTTTTTTGTTATTTTTACTTAAAATTTGTCTGAATCAGTTTTTTTTAAAGAACTTAAATGTCATCATCTGGGATATACAATTCATAAATTTTTTTATTTATAAAAAATGTTATTGTTTAAACTTTTGTGTTCAATATTTCATAAAATAATTTATTTAACATTTCATTTTACGAAAGATCCTAAATACGAAAAATATAATATGCAAAACTTGTATTTTTGTCGAGGTTTTTTTACAATTATTTTAAGTGTAAATGAAGTATAATTAACAATAAAAACAATATAAAAATCCGAACCTCAAAATATTAAGTTATTACAAAAAAAATTAACTTTGCAAAAAAAATAAAAATTCATTATAAATAAACATTGCAAAAAAATACAAAAAACAATGTTTGGAAAACCCTTAAAAAACAAACATCTTAGGATAAAAAACAAGAATAAGAATAAGACAACTTGAAAAATGGTTAAATAATCAACATTTTAAAAAAAATGTGCATACTTAAGACATAAGAAAATTTAAAGTGTCAAAAATATGTCCAAAAAAATATTGATGTTTTTCAAAATCCGCTTGAAAATCACCAACATTTAAAAAAATTATCCACACTTAATACATTAGAAATTTTAAAGTGTCAAAAATAAGCCCTCTAAAAAGAGGGGTTGATGTTGCATCAACACTTTTCAAAATCAACATGAAAATCACTAACATTTAAAAAAATTGTTCATATTCGATATATAAGAAGATTTAAAGTGTCATAAATGTGCTAAAAAATGTGTATTCTAAATGATTCATCGTTTTTCAAAATCGGATGATTTTTGCAGAGTTGTCTTTAGTGCGACTTTTTGGAACCTTTTCCGATGGGTTTTTTTGGGTCTAATTTCTCTAAAATCTGGTAGGAATTTATTGAAATCACAATTTTGATGGGTAATATTTGTACAATCAAAGTGCCCTAAGGGTTTTTCAGAGTGCTAAATCCATATGTACAGTCAAAAAACCAGTTTAAATAATGCAAATCAAGCTTTCACCTCAAATTGTTCCGTCGGATTCGACACCGGAAAGGTCAAAAAGTTGCACTAAAGACAAATCCATTTTTTGCTACCTCAAAACAATGGGTACTTAGTGCAGTTCTTGTTTGATCAGTAACTTTGTTCAGTTTTGACACCTTTTGGACCATTGATCCCTGAAGTGAATAATTTATGGGCTATACACGATGTAAATTCCTTAGACACACTATATAATGGGGGTTCAAAATTTGCCTTTCCTTTTGTTGGGGTGTTGGTTTTAGAAGTATTGGCTCTCCACCACATGGAATTTTCTCTTGAGGGTTTTCTGGCCTCTTCTAGAGGAGCTAGGGTTTCAGATGCTTTGGTATACTTGCAAGAATCTCACCAGGATAGAGCTTATGGAATGTCTCTTCTTCTGGGACCTCATCATCAATATCAAAAGCTCTCTCAGGTAAGCTCATTCAGTCCCTCTATGTTGATAACATTCTTCTACTAGATAACTTAGCAATTAAACCCTCTATGCATTCTACTAATATTTCCTTTGCTCACAAGGATCTAAACTCTTCTAACTCTTATTATGAAAATTCTTTTAATTTGTTCATCCACCTTGCCTTCAAACCTTCCACATACAGGCCTATCTTCATGCATAAACCCTCTCTTTTTCTCCTCTGGTACCCCTCAGTCTTCACTTTTTATGTATGGTTTCCTAAAAAACCCTGATCTTTTATCTGGAAGAGGTCATAACCAAATGAGCTAGGCATTTCCCGATGTATTTCCCTCCCTAGGGTTCTGATCCTAAGGCGAATGTTTCTTTGACACCAGACTCCCTTTCATTGGATTCTACTTACTAGTCATCCCTCAACCTTTTTGCTATACCTATCTTGCCCTCTCCTCATCCTAGTGCTCCTATCTAGGATGATCCAAATTCTTCCTTAAAAATGTCACCATTTGGAAGAAAAAACCAAAATAAAAAAGAGCTCGCTCACGATGGTGCCATCCAGGGTTGCCTCTTGAAGGAGATATTGAATTTTTTTGATCCCCACAGGGGCCTTAGAGTTTAGATGCCCTCCAATAAGGGTTCCCCATAATATTAATGTCCTTAAATATTTGGGGAGTAGGAAGCCCTCCTAAAAAACATGTCCTCTATATATTGGTGGCATGACACCATCCCTCGGTTATATTTTTTAAGGAAACCATGGTCCTAGGTGATAAAGTCGAGGAAATTCTACAAATATGTCCTAAATGGTATATATGTACTATTGATGTTGCAGGATGCTCTGGGGGTTTATCAGTCTTATGGAGCCCTCGTGATGTAGCTCTTAGGTCATTCTCATCAAAATTTGGTATCATCTTGAAAGGATATCTCATAGGACTAGAGCGTCTTGTCATTCTAGTGAACTACTATGGGCCTTATGAGGATATAGATATTTTTTGGATCCATCTCCATCATAGTGGCTTGCTTCTAGAACACTCTTTCATTCTTGTTGGGAATTTAAATTTTACGATCTCAACTAGTGAAGCTTGGGGTGTAAATGCCAGATCTAACCCTTTTTCCCCTATCATCTCTTAGTTTATTCTGGACTCAAACCTCATTGATGTATGCCCTATCCCTCTTGTTACTACTTGGAGGAATTTAGGTCGGGGGTACACAGGATAGCCAAATGCTTGGATTGTTTCTTGATTGTTGACTCTTTGACTGCTAAAATGGGTAGATATCGCTCATGAATTTTCCCGAAGGACATCTATGATTTCTTCAGCTGGATTTTAGTGCTTCTCCTTCCAAGTTTCCATTCAAATTTAACCTTTCATGGCTCAAAGAGGAATCCTTCATTTCGTTGATACATTCTTGTTGGAAGAAATTACAGGTTGATTCTTCATTTTCTGCTATGGACTCTTGGATTTTTCAGATGAAGGAACTAAAAAATCATGTTAAAAGTTGGGCATCAAATCTTATCCTTGATCAATAGAGGGAGTTGGATGATATTATGTTTGTTTTTAAATATTATCAAACCTCTCTCATATCTGCAGGTTTTCTAGATGTTATCAAAAGTTGTTTGTCTGCCCTAGCAAAGAGGAAAGCTCAACTTCTCAAAGTTGATGAGAAGCGTTGGCACTTAAAAAGCAGGGTGATATGGGTTAAGGAAGGAGATGGTAATACCAAATTATTCCATAAGTTTACCAACCATCAAAGGAACATAAATTTTATATGGGACATTCAGGATGCTAACGGAAATTCTCATTGTTCCCAACAGGAATTGGAGAAGGCTATTAGGGCTCATTTCTCAAGCCTTTTCAAAGATCCTGGTGATAATCTAATTCAATCTCAGCTACAAGTTATCCAACATTTTCCTTAGCTCTTCTCGGAGGAAGACTTAGCTTGTTTAGGTGGACATGTCTCCTTGGAAGATATTTAAAATGTTCTCAATTCTTTTGCCAAAGACAAGAGTCTTAATCCTGATGGATGGACAATTGAATTTTTCCTCAAATTTTGTTAATTTGATTGGGAATGATATCCAATAGGTTATGGAGGAGGCCAAAATTATAGGGAAGGTGTCAGGGGATATTAGGAAGGTTTCTAGGGTTATTAATCCCACTTTCATAGCTATAATTCCTAAATTCCCAAACCCCTCACCTTCAATAATTATAGGTCGATATCTCTTTGTAATCTTATTTATAAGGTCATTGTGATGGTCTTATGTAAAAAATTGAAAATATTTCTCTCTACCTCTTTATATCTTGAACAATTTGGCTTTCTTCCATGTCGCTAGATTCATGATGCCATTAGGGTGGCTCAAGAGGCTTTGCACTCCATCAAGACCAAAAAATACAGTGCTTTGATCCTTAAAATGGGTCTGGTCAAAGATTATGATAGAGTGAACTATAGCTTCCTTAGGCTCCTCCTCCTCCACATTGGTCTGGACATAAAGGTTACAAATTGGATCATGAGGTGCATATCATCATACAACTTCTTAGTGCTTTTCAATGGAACCCCATCTGGAATTTTTACTTGTTCTAGATGCTTAAGAGAGGGGTGTCCCTTATCTTGCCTTTTATTCCTCCTTATCATAGAGGGCCTAAGACAAATGATTAACTTGACTAAAAGAGATGGACTTATCAATGGGGTTAAGGTGTCCAAGTCCATTTATCTATCACATATCCTGTTTTTGGATGATGTTTCAAATTTTGGTGACAGATCTGTATCTGAATGGACACATTTTAAATGTATGTTTACTTCCTTTTGCTTTGTGACTAGTATGCAGATTAGTCGCCTTAAATCCTCTTTCCTATAGTATAATATTTTGGATATGATCATTGTTCCAATGGTCATTATCCTTCTATTCAAGGTGGTCCCTATTGATCATGGTATTTCTACTTGGGCTACCATCTCAAACCAAATTTCTACTATGTGGAGACCTGGTCTTGGCTTATTAAGCGGATTGAATACATAATCAACAATTGGTGTTATAGGTGTCTCTCCTTAGGTGGTAGGATGACCATAGTTAAGTTTGTTCTAGAGAGCATACCAGTATACTAGCTAACCATCTCCAAGATTTCTAAATCTACAATTAGGAAGATATGTTAGTGCATGTTCAATTTTCTCTGGACTGGCAAGAAGAATTGTGTCGGCCTCCATTTGGCTAAATGGGTTATGCTCTCCAAAATCTTTGAGTGTTTGGGTTTCAAAAATCTCCATTGGTTTGGTCAAGCCTTGGCTATGAAGAGCTTCTAGAGGGCCATCACAGGTTCGGTCATCTAGAGTTACATTATATTGGATAAATACCTTGACAATATGCCTATTACAGAGTGGTTGAGATCTTATAATCTACAAAAATACTCATCTCGGTTGATTACCTGGAGGGGCTTAGTGCAGGATTTATCTTGGATGTCTAAATGCCTTGCTTGGAACATGGGCAATGGTCATTATATTATACTCGAGAAGGATCCTTTTATAAGGGGTAACTCTTTCTATCACTTATCTTCATATCTTATCACTCGTCTCAATGTGTGAGGAGTATTTAGTTTACACCATGACTCTTTACCCAACTCCCTAGTTGCTCCTCGTGGTCATTAGATTATACTCAAGAAGGATCCTTTTATAAGGGGTAACTCTTTCTATCACTTATCTTCAGATCTTATCTCTTATCTCAATGCCCAGGAAGTATTTAGCTTATGCCATGCCTCTTTACCCAACTCCCTGGTTGCTCCCCATGGTTGCTAGAAAATATCTTCTAACATGGGTTTACAAGGGTCCCTGGTTGTTGAATGGGATTCTTTTGTTAATAATATTACATATAGTGGTATTTTCTTAAATAATGAGGAGGACTCCATTGTATGGATTTCGAACACCTCTTCTGGTCAGGTCACAACCAGCCTAGCCTATAATTTGATCTCAACTTCATTGCTTCATCTTAGGGACATATGGTGGCATAAGAAGATTTGGAAATGGTCTATTTTTCCAAAGCTCAAATCATTTGTATGGCTTTCTCTAGAGAACCACATTCTCACTTGGGACGCTTCACTGGTCCAAATGTCTGTTGCATATGCTTGAGTGGACCAGAATCAATCAATCACCTCCTTTTCTAGTGTGAGTATTCAAGAGCTTTATGGAATGAAGTTATTGCATCTCTTAACATTCTAGATAATGGTATGATCACATCTCTCGAGTCTTGTCTCCACTGGTGGGATCACAAGATGGGTAATTTCAAATCTTTTCCTGTTTTTTTAGATTGAGGTATTTTGAAGGTGTGAAATAAACTCATATCTGAGGAGAGGTATATCAATATTCCTTGTATTCTATCTCATATCATTAGTTTTTTCAAGGATTGTTTGAGACCCCATAAGCCTAAGTTGGTTCAACCTTTTTATTACTCGTCGATCCCTCTCTCCTATCATGTTGGATTAATTTTATGGAACCTCTTAGGATGGCATTTGCGGTAGGGGGGCTCATATAGAACTTCTTCAAGGGAATCTTTCCTATCATATCTGGTTGAACTTGGGGACTAGCTCCAATACAAAGGTAGAAATGACAGCTTGTTGGGCACTTTTGTTTTTTGCTTCTTACATTAACATTGACTCTTACAGGTCTATGGTGATTCCAAATGTGTCATTGATTGGTTATCAAGGAGAAACAATATCGAGGCACTCAATTTGCTCCATTGGAAGGACATAATTACCATATTAAAGGAAAATTGTATTTACCTTTCTTTTCAACATATACATAGGGAATGGACCTCCAGGTGGAATTCTTCTCTAAGAAGGCTCTCAATGAGAAAAAAGGATTTATCTTTTTTGAAGGAAGACATAGCAATCAGTTATTGTGTCGAGGGAGAATCCAGATCTCCATTGATCAACAACTGCCACTGGAGTAAGACGGGATACTAAATGTTCATTTCAATAGTTTGAAGTTCACAATTTTGTTGTTAATTCCAAGCAATATGGGGATTACCGCTTTTTTCTGTCAACATATCATAACTTTTCTCTCTAGTCAATCTGAATGACGAACCATTTTTGAAGATTGTTGTATTGTTGTCTACTTTTTGTGTCAATAGTATGAATGTTGTTTTAATTGGACACTATATGTCTATGTTTTCTGACTATACACCTAGGCTTTGTGTAGGGTCAAAAATAGTGATGGGTTGGCTCAATGTAACTGTCTATGTACTCCTTGATAGTAATAGAAAAGGGCTAAATTTTCCCTCTAGAAAAAAATGCATAGTAAATTCATGAGGTATTAGGTAAATTTGAAAAGGTAAACTCATATACACAATGAGGAATTATCTACATTGAAAAATATGAAGAAGATGCACTAGTTGTTGGGAGATTTCCTATTTTCTAATATTTTGGGGAAAATAATTTTGTTTGTCGTTTTATATTTTGTAGTTTCTGTACAATGGGATATGTTATTTATCATTTGAAAGCTTTGCTAAATCTACAACTATGATCCATAAGTGGCAATTTTGAACTCTACTCATATGAGTAACAAATTAGAGAACATAGTGTTATTTGTCCACATAGATTGTATGGTGCTTAAGAATAGTACACATATGCCCTTAATGTAAACTCTTATAGATTGATATAAGATGTTCATTTTTCTTTTCGAAAAAAAAACACGTATTTGCATGTTTCCATTTGATATTTGATAATTTGCATGGTAAATTCATAGTGGTATTAGGTAATTGTTAAAGGCACAGTCTAACTTATATAGACAAGATGACCTCTTTCACACAGTGATACAATTTCAAGCAAGATTGTGATTTTTATTATTTAAAATACATTTTTGAATGCATAAATGGATTTAGCACCCCTAAAAACCTTTGGGACACTCGAATTCTACAAATTAAACAACTTAAAGTCAAAGTTTTTACAGACAAAATGACCTCTTTCACACAGTGATACAATTTCAAGCAAGATTGTGATTTTTATTATTTAAAATACATTTTTGAATGCATAAATGGATTTAGCACCCCTAAAAACCTATGGGACACTAGAATTCTACAAATTAAACAACTTAAAGTCAAAGTTTTTAAAAATACAGGTAAGAAAAAAATGCCCTAAAAATGTCATTTCATCTCTTAGTTACACTATGAGAGTATTAAAAGGTAAGAACATATTCACATGATGACATTTTTTGTTTGATAATTTACATCGTAAATTCATAATTGTTCTAGGTAAATGTGAAAGACAAAATTTAACTAAAAAAATGCCCTAAAAAGGTCATTTCATCTATTAGTTACACTATGAGAGTATTAAAAGGTAAGCACATATTCACATGATGACATTTTTTGTTTGATAATTTACATCATCAATTCATAATTGTTCTAGGTAAATGTGAAAGACAAAATTTAACTAATAAGTGGGCCATAATTCAGACAATACAATTTTGAGCAAGAATGCAATTTTTTATTTTTATTTTTTAAATGCACAGATAGATTCAACATCCTAAAAAACATGTGAGAGGCTAGAACTTTGTAAATTAAACAACACAAATTTATGATTCTTAAAAATCTCTACCATATTTTGGGCATAATTAACTAGAAAAACTGTCCCAAAAAAGGTCATTCGATATATTAGTTAGATTACATGAATGTGAAAAGGTAAACACATATTCACATGATAAAGGTAAATGTGAAAGATATAATCTAACTAATAATGGGAATGACATTTTTTGCCATAATCTCACAAGACAATTTTGAGCAAGACTGTGATTTCTTATGGTTTGGAATGCAAGTTTGAATGCACAAATGAATTCAACACCCTAAAAAAAAAACCTTTGAGACACTTGAACTTTGCAAATTAAACAACCTAAACTTATGATTCTTAAATATCTCTACAATATTTTGGGAAAAAGTAACCAATA
The DNA here is from genome assembly GCA_000404065.3 of Pinus taeda. NCBI lineage: Eukaryota > Viridiplantae > Streptophyta > Pinopsida > Pinales > Pinaceae > Pinus > Pinus taeda. The sequence goes on from APFE030090409.1 coordinate 12,403, forward strand.
AAAGTGTCTAAAAAAACCATTTTGTCTATTAGCTAGACTATGTGAATGTGAAAGACATTGCCTAACGAGGCCAATACAATGAGAATTTTTTCAAGGAATCCAATCTTGGGATTGTTGGAATCTTTTTTTATGGGGAATTGGATTCAACACCATATCAAGAACCCCTTAGGCAAACAAAACAGACATTTGTAACTAGGATTTCAAAAAAATTCCACGAATTTCTCAAAACCATGTTGGAATTTCCATTGTTTTTCAGGCGAAATTGTGGCCTCATTAGACTATGGCAATGTGAAAAGGTAAACATGTATTCACATGATGTCATTTGTTGTTTTATGTATTAACATGATGCCATATGTTGTTTGATAATTTGTATGGTAAATTCATAATTGTATTAGGTAAATGTGAAACGTAGACACATATTCATATGATATCATTTGTTGTTTCATAATTTGCATGGTAAATTCATAATTGTATTAAGTAAATGTGAAAAAGTAAACTCATATTCACATGATGTCATTTGTTGTTTAACAATTTGCATGTAAATTCATAATTGTATTAGGTAAATGTGAAAAGGTAAACATGTATTGACATGATGTGATTTAGATAGATGTCTTTCGGATTAATGACATCATTAGGATTTGGTCCATGTTTCTAACCAAGTAATGTGGTTCATCCTCAGGCGAGAGAAATCATACAATCTTCATGAACAAATAGTAAGGATGCATCATTGCCCAAGGTTACCTGATGAAAATTAGCCGTTAGAGACTAGTCAAGGGCTAGTTTTCAACAGCTAACCCTAGGCAATGATTCATCCTTACTATTTATTCATGAAGATTGTATGATTTCTCTCACCTTGTCCTGAGGATGAACCACATTAGTTGGTTCGACCAAATCCTAATGATGTGATTAATCCCAAAGACGTCTATCTGCAATATGGATCACAGAAGTCTCAGAGCTAACATGATGTGATTAGTTATTTGATAATTTAGATGGTAAATTCATAATTGAATTAGGTAAATGTAGAAAGACAAACATAGATTTAGAGATGCAAGTTAGTTAATATTTGAAATTTCATTTATGGAAGTAAAGGAGATGACGAGAATATGCAACATCTTTCATTTATGACAATAAAATAAAAATTTATATAAATAAAAAATTACTTTACACATATTCAATAAAATAATACATTCATATAAACATTTAATATCTACCTTTCAATTTTAATTTCAAAAATATAATTATTAAATATTTTAGTTAGAATTTTGTGTATTTTCTTTTACAAAATTGCAATGGCCATAGAATTTTTGACCGCCCAAACTTATCATTCAAAAAATCCTTAGCAAATTTCAAACAAAATCAATAATAATAATAATAATAAGCGCCAAAAACCATGGTATGGCTAACTAATTTCACCTCAACACGTTTATGACATTAAATATTCTATAATAGTACCTCTTCTATGGAGTACACTAAAATCTTGGATAAACATTATAGTTCCAATAAAAAAAAAAAATATTTTAACGTTTAGGAATCTAAAGATAACCTATAAAAATATGATCAAATAGCTCTTACATTACGATTCGCCGCTAAGAAAGGTGGCGACTTATCACCGGTAAACTTTGTTGGCAAATCGTATATCAAAAGATTAGACGGGAATTGTATAAGTCTGACGTGGCTAAATCATTCCTGAATTTGGTGACTAAGCAAGTCAAACAAACCCTATGCTATGAAAATGCACGCGCTGATCTTTACACAATAAGGGGATCCAGGTTTCAGAGCGGAGGTAGCTGTTAGCAGGTGAAAATTGGGTGTTGGCTAATTTTTGTGGGTGACATAGTTTGGTAATGGCTTCATGTTTTTCCCTACTCTGTCTTCTGCACTCTGTCATCTATGTTGTGTGTGGATCCCTGATGATGTTTTATCCGATTGAGATTTTTGACATTTGCCATGGAAAGGAGACTGCTAGTAAGCTTTTGGGCTCCACCCCGCATGATCATATTTTGATCAGAACATCTGAATCCTTGGTGGGCATGCTTCTGGTGACAATAAGTATCATACTGTTCATGGTTTCTTTTGTTAAGGACAGAGAATTTCAGATCTTTTTCTCCAAGGGTTGCATTCTGATTCATGCACTGATGGGCATTTGGAGATTTTATTTTGAGAGAAGAGTGGAAGACCTGGCCAGGGACTGGCCTCGGCAAGCTGTAGGAGACTTCATCTTTAGCCTTTCATGGGTGTTTTTCTTGATCTTCAATTGGAGAGAAAAGTATGATTGATTGATTAACTGATCAACTGGTTCTGACAATACATTGGGCATTAAGAATTCAGAATATTAATATATGCCCAATATCATGATCCCGGTATTTGTATTACAAGGGCACAATTTGCCCTATAGGTACATTAAACTGACATAACAGGGTCTTGCTGTTAATCATGGCAGTTCAAGCTCAATCTTGTGATTCTCATTACCTTTAGCTTGCATTTTGGAATCTGAGTAGTGTAGCAATTCTTTGCAACATTCTTTAGGCAATACATACTTGTTCAATGATATGTAGGCAGTAGGGCAGTGGTAGCAGAGAGTTTTTCTCGGAAAATAGAAAATAGATGTAAATTCCCCTTAGCAAGATTTATATTTTAGTTTACTTTCAATTTGGGATTTTAGATTTCTCTGAAATGAAGCCATATAATGCAATGTTCAGGATTTGTTCATTGAGACAAGCATTAGGCATGAGCAACAGCTTGGAAAAGGAAGTAAATCTCCTCAGCAAGATCTCAGCAACTTTCTTATTTTGTCTCAATTTGAAGTGGAGAAAATTATTGTTTTCTTTATACACAGTTAAATTTATTAGATGGAAAGTTTCCCATTTTAATTGTATCGGAAAAATCTACATTGTGTTTTTAGCAAAAGTCAGGACCATATTAAGAACTAGATGGACACGCAGTTCATTTATCCTTATTCAAATTAGATTGGATCAGAGCATGGTTTAGTAAATTAAATATGATATGATTATTGATTAACAATCTCTGCAAAACAAATCTATATTTTATTTCAGCATGTTAGACTTAAATTGTTTTCAGGAAAATGAATTTTGCCAACATCAAAGTCAAAGACAAGCTGAAGTCTTGTGTTTTAGTTCCAATCCTCAATAGCTTATGTTTAAGAACATTGGTATCGAAAATGAAGTAGAAACTTTGCAATGCATTTTGTTCGTGAATGGAGATTGAAATGTCTAAATTAGCAAAACTGAATAGAAAACTAATTTGCAAAGGAAATTAAAATTTCAGAACATTTGAAGCTAAACACATCATGGTGTGAAAATATATGATGGGGTAGCTAAGAACTAGCTCCTGCCTGCTATCTTGTGAAATAGGAAAATAGAAGAAACCCAAGGAATTATGAGAGGAGATGTTGTGTAAGATATGTGGGAACTATGAAATAGAAACAGAACAACACTTCCTTCTTAGTTGCACTGCTTGCTTGCACATTAATGAAGTGTCAAAAAACGAGATTGGGGCAGTGAGAAGCTGCATTCCAGAAAGACCAAGCAGGGACCTAAGGCAAAGCTAATTGAGATATAAATTTGGTAAAAAAAACTAATAAAAAACAGTTTAACTAAACTATAAATATTTATTAGAAAATCATAATAATTTTGGGTATTACATTTATATTGTGTAGTTGGGAGAAATAATTGTTATTTTTTCACCTATATTACATTTATATTGATTCGTTGAGAAAAATAATTGTTATCTTTTTCACCTAAATTCAATTCGATTCTATGAAAATGACATATTGAACCCAGTATTGAAACAAGATGCCTACTTTTCTGTTACAACATAATTTATTCAACCATATTTTGTCTTAGTTAAATAACTTCTAAAGAGTTATATGTTTGGGTTTGAAAGGATTGCAAAAGTCTGGGCTTACAAAATGGAAACTCGAAAACAGGCTATTAATGCTAGAACTTAAATGCACACAAAACAAAAAAAATTAGTGTGGGCTTATTAAATGCACTTAGTCTAAAGAATCACTCTGAAAATAATAGAAATTCTGGTATGATTTCGAAAAAAAAATTAGTTAATTTTTTTCAAAATTTGGGTTATAACAGTCAAGCTTCAAGATTTTGGGTGCCCAGGAGTTCTTGACAAAGCTGAAACCGTTTCCACTATCAAAAAATTATTTAAACACTGAACATAGTGAAGTCAGATTTCTTCAAATTCCCTTTCTGAATAAAATTGCGTCCTCTTTAAGCCATGCCTATTAAATGTACTACCACCTGAGGAGATAAATTTTAAAAGTTATATATGTATATGAATCAAAATAACTTATTAAAGTCTGCAGATCTTTTATTAAAACAAGTTTATTTTTGCTTCCTACCAAAATTTGAGATCTTAACCTTATATCAAACCTAAAAGCGGTCAATGCACCTACATATTGTAAAGTTCTTGGTATATTTCAGTGAAATGCAACGCTGGATTCATATGCATATGTAACATGAAGCACGAAACCTGTTTTTATTTCCCAAAAATTGATATATAAAACCTGTGTTCCATGATATTTTGGAAGTAGGTCCCTATTTATTGTATTGAATGCTTTGGGATCATGGCGGGGTTGGGTTATCCGAACGAACAATAATCGAGTTTGGAGGATCGGGCTTGATCTGTGGATCAGAGCCATTAAGTGACGAAGAAACCCAACTCAAACTGTCGAACCGCCTCCGCGTTCGTATTTGTGGGAAAATAGAAAATGAGGTTGGAAATAAATTTGTGATTTTTGTGAGACATTTTGCGAACATTATTTGTTTTTTAAATGTGTGGTTTATAAACATCAGAGATCCGTGGCCACTGCGTCCATGGAAATGGTGGATGGTGGCCACTGTGTCTACTAAATTTTTTTAACCGGATCTACTTAAATAGATCGTTTTTCGTTGGTTTATTAATATAGTCTAATTCTAAGAGTTTTGAGGAGAATTTACCGGGCGACTTTTTGGTTTTGGCTTTTGGGATAAATCAGGACTATTCATGAGGCCATGGAACCCATCTTTCGATCCCTCAACAACAGTCATAACCTCAGCACCAGTTTGGGTGAGATTGCCAAATCTACCCTTGCATCTCTAGAATTTCTCTTCGCTAGAAGCCATTGGAAATGCAAATTGGAAAATTTTACTGCAGGTGCCCAGAAACAGAGGAATATGCCAGAACCACATATGCACGCTCTGTGTGGAAATGGACGTCGCGCCGGATTCCAAGCAAGAAAAAAAACACCTAAAAGTAAAGACTATGTGAGGAACAAGAAATCGTTATGAAAGTGTCCTCTTCAGATGTCGATCTTGCTTTGAGACAGGCACCTAGCCAAAATTGCCCAAAAGCCTCCGAGAAAAAATTTTGCTAGAAAAACTCACCACAGTCTAATGGGGGAAGGGCACAAAAAGAACACACACAGGTCATCAAGAAGAAATACTCTCGAGAAAACTCTGAATTAAAAGAATCGGCAAGATAGAAACAACTCTCAGACAAGCAGGGGGAAAGCCCCGCCCAACAACAAAAAGGTGAACTCAACAACCCCTCAAGCATCGACAGTTATGAGGTCTCAAATAACGCGCAAAATAAATCTTCTTTTAACAACAAAGCAGATCTCCTAGACCAAACTTCTTCTCCGACTATCTCCAAAAGGACGAACACAATAGATCGCGAAGCTAAGACACCAATGACCCAAGAACCAGAAGAGATGAAGGAGATGCAAGATAAAGGAAGTTGGAAGACCATAGAGAAGAAAAAGAAAGCTACATCACCAATCTCGCCAAGAAAGACAAGGAGTCAGACAATTAGAAATTAAGAAATTATAGGTCCGATAGACCAATTTGGTCTCAGTGGACGTTAACCATCATCATCATCATCATCATCAAGGCATTTTAATGACGAGAACTCGATACTAACCCTTGGGACTATAACTATTATGTGATATTATATATTTTATGTGATTTAGAGTTTTTTTAGTTAAAATTTGGCAAAACATTGTTTTGGTCAATTTTTTATATTTGTTATTTAAAATGTGTTTTTGATTACATATATGGATTCTACTTGACATTCAATTTGTGAAGAGTTTAGAACTCAAACCTGTAATTCCAACCATATTCTCTAAAATTTTGGGGAATTTTGATGGAAAAATATGCCCAAAAAACACTTCATATAATAAGTAAATTACAACTTTTACTTTTCTTATGGTTACAATAAAAATTATATTAACATAACATAAAATATTGATGAGACATTTTATTTTAATAAATTATTTTTTTTTTACATAAAATGTTTGGTAAATATTTTATTTAACAATGGAACAGCATGGGTGTGGGTTTCAAGATATTCATCAATATATAACCAAATCAATTGGCTTTAGTATGAATTATATTTTTTTTAAAATTGTAGAATATAAGTATTTTTAAGCCATTACAAGTTATTTATTGGCCAAACTTGGTCTATAGATATTATTATTACTACATATATATAAACATGATCAATAATCAAAATGTAGAAAGGGGGTATGTTGCACAAATACATGAGAAGATTCAAGTAGAATGCTATGGGCTTTTAACTACGTTCACCAACACAATGAGAATATGTTTTACACATGGACAAAAATATGTCCATCCCTTGGACATTAGATTGCATTATATATTGTTGTACTGGGGATTGTGGGGATCTTAGTTTTCTCACCTCAACTCAAGGCATAAGTAATCCTAACTAGAGATATGGTAGTGTCTAAACAAAAAGAAAGAACATAGCTTTTATGTTTTTGTTTCAAGTAATAAAGGATGGAGAACAAGATAAGTCTCTTATAGATTGTTGTGAACACCATTAGGGTAGGGAGAACAATTGTGATTCAATTGTATGCCACCCTAGTCGCTTCCAAGTTCTAATGCCATCCACTTTAGCTTAACTGATAATGCATACATGCAAAACTCATGTTGCTTTAAGTATGCATAGTGTAATGAATGAACTCATTAAAGGACCATAATTAGGTAATAGACCACCCACAACAACTGTCATACCAAGTCCTAGTTAATGAATGTCCCTGGAGTGCTCATATAATTCTCCTAGGGAAATTCACCATGCAAGTTTTGTCAAAAAAAATTTGTAGGCAAGCCATCACTCACCGATGCATCATAAGATGAGTTACATGTGGGAGAAAATAATTTAAATGACCTAAAAATATGGTGTTAGAGTTACAACCCACCACATCTATGCCCAAAATTTTGGTTGACCTACTACAGCTAAATTGAGCCTTATGTTGTAGCAAATATATATAGTTTTGTTTTGCAGGCTCTTATGTAAGACATTTTAGCAAATGTATAAGTGGAATCAATTAAGAAGATAGGCACAATTGTCATTGAGATTTATGAAAGGAAGTATTTAAAATGTCATAAAAAGAGGATAAAGCCCTTGAAGATTACTTAGAAAGATTCCATTATAATGTTAAGAGGGCTAAACAACAAATTTGAAAGTGGATATTCTTAAAATAAATCTACTTAGAGGAATTGGAGATGAATTAATATATGTACTCAATCTTATGGGAAAGGGACAAGTGTCTCAATTAAGCTATCCATAAATTTATGAATTGTGTAAGCACATTTCTCGAGGAAAGGCCAAATATGGTAAGGGACCTGGACATCATATCTTTAGGGTTGATAAATCGACATCTATTGGGGTAAGTAGAGATGAAATTGGTAATTTGTTTGAAAAAATTAAAACAAGTATTCTCCTTAATCTTAGTGAACAAATAGACACTTAAGATCCATTAAAAACAAAAGGAAAAAAAAATGCAACTTTGTCAATTTTTTTCTCCAAAAGTAGACATAAGTGTCCTTTGCATGAATGTCCTTTGAATACATTGAAGTTTGTGCTATATGTCCAGAGAAACATGCAACAAGAAGTTTCCCACCACTATTAGGACTTAAAGCAGTTTTTGAAGGAGACAATGAAGCTACATAACAATTTTGTTATGTAGCACCAAGAAGACTTTGGTAGCCACAACCAATATGTATATCTCAAGACCCCACACCCCAATATCCTTATCAACAATACTCGCAAACACAATTGGAATACTCCCATGCATTTTCAAACATGGCCTTAACAACAAACCCAAAACTAACCTTGGCAATAAGGATGGTGAGGGTCTACTTAGGAAATATGCTAAATTACTCATACTCACAATATCCACAATATGCGCAACAACAATTCTTGCAATATTTTCCACAATTCCAACAACCTTATCCTACCCAACCTACACAACCACTAGTTCCTTAATTAAAACTACTATAATTGTCATCAAATCAACCTCCTCAATGACAAACTTAGCTACTTGCCTATCCCATTTTCAACCCCAACAATAAAGGAGCTCAACCAGCTTAGAATGTTGAGTTGAAAAATTTTACAACTTATATGATTACTCCACTTGATTTAAATGATATGCATCTTAGATAAGGAAAAGAAATTTATAAAGATTTTCCGGTTATTATGGAAGAACAAACTGAGGAGGAAACTCTTAATCAATTAAACAATAATACAATAATAAATAAATAAATGTTCTTCTCCTTAAATAGATCAACCATCAGATCAACCATCAACATTTCAAATTCCTAAAGGTTGAATGTAGATAAATAAATAATACAATCTCAAGATGATTTATTAGATGAGCTAAAGAAATTCTATATTAGAATTATTTTACTGCAAGCAATTAAAGATAACACATATTATGAAAAAACAATAATAGAATTGTGTTTAAAGAAATTAGGAAGAAAGAAAAAGGATCCACATATAGTACAAGTTATTGGAAAATTGGCAGATTTAATGATGGGATCAAATCCAAATCACACTAGAAGATCACGATAAAACAAGATTTACATGCCCATGGGGACTCTATGCTTACAAAGTATCACCCTTTGGGTTATGCAATGCTTGGTAATGCTCCTGCTACTTTTCAACGAGTTGTCTAAGGTATTTTCTCTAACTTGATTCATGATTGTGTGGAAGTTTATATGGAAAATTTCACGGTTTATGATAATACTTTTCAGGAAGCATTAAAAACTCTTGAAAATGTTCTTATTAGATGCCAAAAAACTAATATTTCATTAATTCATGAAAATAAAGTATGTTATTGATTGAAGGAATTGTTTTGGGTCATCGTATTTCATGTGTAGGATCAAGGTTGATCCAAAAAAATAAAATTTATTTCCAAATTTTCAGTACCAAACACTCAAAAGGATGTTATAAGTTTCTTGGGTCATGCAGGTTATTATAGGTGATTTTGATTTTTTTACAAAAATAGCCTCACCATTATTAAATTTATTGTTAAAGATAGTGAATATATATAATCCTTTCCAAATTTCCTTTAACACATTAAAGAAAAAATTTCTAAAGCACCCGCTTTGAGAGGACCAAATTGGTATCTTCCTTTTCATATATCCATCGATGCTTCACATACATCCTCATGAGTAGTATTAGGAAAGAAACAAAATCAAATATCTTATGCCATTTATTTTGTAAGGATTTAACACCTGCTAAATTAAATTCTACTATAACAAAAAATAATTTCTTGCAATTATACATGTTATAAATAAATTAGACACTACATTATTGTTTACAAGAATTTTATTCATATTGATCATTTTTCCATTCGATATTTAAGGAACAAACCAATTACAAATAGTAGGATAACTAGGTGGCTTTTTTCATTACAAGAATTCAACATCACCAACTTAGATAAACCTGAAAAGGAAACTATAGTCATATTTTCATTCTAGAGTCCACAATGAAGTTGAAACAATTCATGTAGATGGTAATCTTCCTAATGAACATTTATTTGCAATTTCTGTTACATCTCCTTGGTTTGTAGATATTACTAACCACTTAGTTATACGAAAATTATCCCAACATATTTCACCTCGATAAAAGTAGAATAACATCAAGACAAGTGCCACATATTCTTAGATTAGAGGAGGCCTCTCTCTTACAAGGCCTGATTTGATTATTTGATCTTCTGTGCAAGAAGATGAGAAAGGACATTTTTTTTATAAAGGAATATCTTATAAAGTCTTGCACCTAGGGTATTATTAGTCTTCTATCTTTAACGATGTTGAGAAATATGTCAAGAGTTGTGACGATTTTCATCACACAGGTCAACCGTACAAGTTGATGAAATGCCCCTATTACCTCAAGTACCTATAGAGCCTTTTGAAAATTGGGATTTGGACTTTGTGGGACATGTCACTCCAACTTCGAGAAAGAATAGGTATATTTTGGTATGTACAAATTACGTTACTGAGTAGGTAGAAGCTAAACTTGTTCTTTGAGCTAATAAACAATTGGTTATATACTTTTCATTTGAAGAAATATTTACTCATTTTGGTGTACCTGGGAAAATTGTAACAGATAAAGGTGCTCAATTTACATCAAAGCGCATTCATAATATTATGCAATAGTTTCATATCATACATCAAAACCCTTCCCCATATAATCCACTATCTAATCGACAAGTGGAGTCAACCAAGAAAGTTTTAGAAGCCGTCCTTACTAAAACAATTCAACTTCATCACAAAGATTAGGCATATCGACTTCTAGAAGCATTCTGGAGATACAAAATCACCTGGTGAAATACAACTTGATTTTCACCATATGAATTGATATATGGCAAGCAATTTCTGCTTCATATTGTGTTCCAAGTAAAGACATAGAATAATAGCAAAATTAGGCTTAAGTCATTTAGCAACACAACAACAAAGAATAACATGAATCAATGAGTTGGATGAGATACAACAAGAGGTTATTCAACATAATACACATCCAATAGCAAATATTGAAATGGCATGATAAATTTCTAAAGAAAAAGAATTTTTAAGCAGGTGACCAAGATCTTCTCTTTGATTCAAAATTCAAGACTCTTAAAGGAAAGTTCACTACAATTGGTTGGGACCTTATGAAATTGTAGAAGTTTTTGATAATGGGTCAGCGAAGATTAAAACCATTGATGAAGAAGGAGTCACTTTTATGGTAAATGGTAATAGGCTACAATTTTATTAAAAGTCTTTTACCAACGGAGAATTTGTTAACAGTCTACTACAACAATCTAAGTTGGAAATAGTTAATAAGAGGAATTTTCTCCCTACTCTTGTTTCAAAGTGAATTATTTATCCATTTAAAAAAGAAAAAAGAAAAATAAAATAATGATAATAATAATGTTCCATTGTGAAAACAAGTTCTCTGACATAATTGAACACAAACTCTACTTGAAAACCAGATTTTTTGCGAGCAAAGCTTAAAATAGCTATAGAATTTTTCTAGTCTTGAAGATTAATTAACATTTTATTTTAGTGATCTAAGTCTTTGATGTAGAAATAAACTTAATTCTATAAGATTACTATATTGTAATATCTGAGTATTTAGAATCAATTTTAATTTACTAGTTCCAAGATGCATATTCAATATTTTAATGAATGATTCTAGATTTGCAATTTTGATATCAACACAGTTTCTGTAGCTACCAAAATTTGTATAAAAAAATAAAAGTAAATAAATAAATAAATAAATCATACTCTCTATCATGAAATTCTTCATCAATAAAAACAAGCTTCAAGTTAGTCATCAACAACAAAATATTTTTCCAAAGATAACGTCAATATCAACTTTTATCCAAGGATTCAATAGCTTAAAAGACTACAGGACTGCATGGTAGAATAGCAAAATTTGAGGTAAATGATTTTAATCAAATTAATATTTTAAAATTTTTAGTTATGTATGAAAAATAACAATCTTAACAGGATTCTTTCATAAATGATATATTTTATCCTTCACATCATGTTATTCATACAATATCCTTTGTGCATATCATCTAATCCTTTGCATTTAAGTTTACCATTTAATACTATCATTATTACCTTATTTGATTACACATAATATGAGTTTACTACATATCGTTGTAATGGTTTCAATTAGTTGAAATCATTTCAAATTAAGATATCATGTTATCAGAATGTTTAATTCTACCTAAAGTGGAGCTAACCATTCTATTATGAAGTCTACAAACTTAGTAGAACTTCCATCATCTTAGCTCCTTCCTATTTCAAAAACGCTGTGAATCATTGTGATAAGTTGTGACAAATAGGAAAAGTGTGAAATCAAACATTTCCTTTCACATTTTAGGTTGTGATGGGTCTAATAGTAAGGTATGAATTGCAGACTTATCCAAAATGTGAGTGAAGATTTTAGAAGGATGGATGGTTATCCTTTTTCCAAAAATTCACAAGTGGGAATGATAAGGTTACAATGGAATTTGTTGAAACCATCAATGTCATTAAGGCACATGTCCGCAATTTAAGGTTGCAAGTATCAAAATGCTCCATATCTCAAGCTACCAAATTGTCATTAATAGGTGAAAAATGGTTTAAGAATTAGAAATTAAAGGATGACAATAGGAAACAATTGTTAAAGAAACTAGAGCAAGTTGTGAAATTCATGAAAGGGATTCCAAGGAAGATGATGAAAAATAAATCGTTGGTGTAGATTTTTACTTGTAGATTCAACAACTTATGTGATATTCTAAAACATAAGACAAGAATGTACTCTACTCAAGAGCGGAAACCAAAATTGATCAATAAAAACAATCGGCAGAAAAGGAAGAATATTAATCTCACATAACACAATATTTCTATGCGGAAAGCAACTGCTAAAAACCCTGACTATCTATATTTCATTTACCAGAAGATTTGAGAAGAAAATACAATGCTTGTTCAACCTGAACAATTCCTACACTAGTACAATCTATCTCTCTGCTTCACAAACCAACTCAAGCCAACACTTAGCCAATTCTGCTTCCTGCCAAGCCCCTACTTCCTTGTACAATTACTGAGAGAATTAGCTCGTATTTAATTTGGAAATCCACTCTCCGTAATTGTGCAATCCATCCATAGGCCCTGAATTGATTGCATGCACCATTTGTACAACTCGGAAAATTATACAACTGATAGTACATTGTCCCTGAACTCTAACGTCAAATGGGTCTTCCTCTGAACTGACATGCATGAGTTATTTGAGTGAATATTCAGTTAACCGGTGTGGTACTGAGGATGCACCGATGCCCGTCCCCACTACTAGACCTCCTACTAGTCCCTCCAACAATTAGAACTAGTTTAATTGTTTATAGCTCAATTAGATTGAGTTAATTAATTGCAACTCAAAAGAACTCAACTTAGGCCCCTAAAATTTAGGGATCACTCTACATGAATCTAGATATACTTCCAACTCGAATTTCCTAAGTCAATTTAACTTAGTTAACTATTACAAGTTTCTATGAGAATAGAATTTCGATTTAATTCACAATTTAATTCAAGAACAAATTAAATTGGAATTTCTTGTTGCTATTTTTAACATGTTGACATTTTGTTTATAATTCAAAAATATATTACGTGGGAGGAAGACATGGTATTGCCTTTTTATAAAATTTGAGGCTACTCATGTATTTTTAAGTTGATAAAAATACAAATTTGCCTTTTTATTTACTTAGTGCATTAAAGAAAATGGAAAAGGATATATAAAGAAACCCTCAAATTTTGAAAATAACTATGAACAATTTGGTTTAGTCAAAATTCTAGTGGAAGATGAGTTGCAAAAAAAGAGTAATATGCATCATGAATTTTTAGTTAGAAACAAATTCCCAGAAACCCTAGTGGAAACAGAGGAATGAATTAAGAACCCTAGCTTTGATAGAATCAAGGGTTTGAATTCAAAGAAGAAAATAAAAAGGGGTTGAAAGAGCAAAAGTGCAGAAGTTGAACTTGAAGTTTAAAAGGAATTTTAAACCCTCTAAAGGAGAAAAGCATTCCAAAAGCCCCAAGAACTAAAACTTCACAAGCTAAAGTTGTCAATTCACACACGGAAGAGGGAATGGAACACATGAAGTCACAGGTTATAAAGGCTACAAAGAACAAGGTAGCTAAAACGAGGAAGATAAATATCCCTTCGATGTGATCCCTCCTCTAGAGAGGAGAGCCACATGAAGTATGATAAGGAGCAAATAAAACCATAAAACTGATGAAGATGTGTGTGGAAAGTGAGTGATTGAAATTGAAGATTCCTTTGAGGAATTGAGTATATAGGATGATTTCTCGAAATTTTTGGTAAGAAAGTTCAAAATGAAGTCCACCTCGAAGACTTTACCAGATCTTAATACAATGATAACAACAAAACTTAAAGCCTGGACATGGAAAATAATTTTACAATTGAGGATCTTATTACACATTCACCAACTAAATAATATTTTTTTAAGGAAACATATCATGCACCAAGTACATCAAAGATACATAAAGTGAGTAAAATTGATTAATGAATAAAGTAGAGATCCAAAAGTTCGAGTTGATAAACGAGTACATCAAGAATGAAAACAAAAATAACTCAAGACTACTATTGAAAAATTGTGAAAGGAAAGAGAACAATTGACAATGTATTTTACTTCATCTATTTGTTTCTATATGAGGCTTAAAATTAAGCTAAACATATAGAAACAAAATAATGAGGCTGAGACCTCTTGCTTGGACATCTTACTTGATGCTTCAATACATATTCAAAGTCTCGTGCACAACAATTTTGAAATTTTGTAAAGAAGATAATGTTTTGCATGCAATAAGAGGAATTTTGTTGCATGAGGACATACAACACCTTCCATATGGGGGAGATGTTGGGTTATTGCTTCAACAATGTTGTCACTCTTTTTGCCATGTTTTTCCTTCTAAAATGTATAATTGACAATGTATTTTACTTCATCTCCATTCTATTATGCCATAAAAGCCTACCATTTATAGCACAATATATCAAGGAACAATTTTTAAGGTAAAGTGTTTATTTTATGAATTTTCCATATTTTAATAGGTAACTTGTATTATAGATCATTTTCTAATAAGTCACTATAGGAATCTTAGATTCTACTATGACTATATCTATAGCAGATTATGTGGTAGGCTCATTATTTTTTATAGTTGCAAGTATTTAGAGGAGGAACCATGAGTTGGACAAAATGGCAAATAGCTTGGAGATAGATATATGTTCACCAACCAAGTTTTAAAATCAAGTATACAAGTAGCAAGGGGAGTCACAGTTTAAAGTCAATAGGGAATCATTTTGTGATAGTATACCAATGCAAATCTAATCATATCAAAAAAAAAAATCAATGAAATATATATCCATGGGTTTCATTCAACTGTTAAGATTGTCACAAACGAAATGATTATAAAAAATAATATTACATTAGGAATGTTTTGTTCTATAGTGATAATCTATTTACAAACACATGGGATCAGGGATATAGTGATATTAGTAAATCGTTTTTAAAGGAACCTTTATATTATATATGTTGAATTCATGCTTATATTGAGAGGGGGGATGAATGAGTATAAGACAATTTTTACTTATTTAAACATTCATGGGTCATAAGTTAACAATTTCATATGCAAAAGATGGAACATGATATACAAGTGAAAAAATATTTATAATAATTCTTTGTAGGCACCTACCTATTGTTATAAATCCCCTCATTGTCAAGCATTTGTAGGCACTAACCTACTAGAGATACCAATCCCCACTACTATAAATATTCGTAGGCACCAACCTACTTCATTGAGTTTGCTTGCTACTTATGCCATCACTAAGTCTCCTAAATAATTCTTCCTTCACCGGGTCTAATTATTTATTTTTCCTTCACCAGGTCTGCTTCTCTCAAAACTTGTTGTTTTTGGCCTCTTCCCAAGAACGAACTTATACAATATGTCATGTATCTAATTTTACAAATCTAATTCTGAAATTTTTACCTAAGGAACTTCTATATGTCTCCTTGGATCTCAAAAAATTGCACAGATTGAGGTATTTCTATATGTATCCACGGGTCTTTGTTTGAATTATATTTCAGGAGCATTCATGAACCCTAACTTCCTTAAAGCATATCACTGAAACAATTTTAAACCAACCACATGTACACAAATATCTCACCTTTATCTCCTCAAATTTTCATAGTCACATGTACACAAAGACATTTCCTCTATCTCCTCAAAATTTCATGGTCACTTGTACACAAAGATCTTGCCTCTACCTCCTCAAATTTTCATGGTCTAAAACATCCGAGAAGAAAAGTTATAGAGAAATTGCCAATATTACATATCACATTTTTTCTCCACATTTAAAATCCCAAGAGTATTCCCCAGCCTCTTTTGCAAACCTCGGATCTTCTCTTGCTTGGATGATCTTCAAATTCACTCATCTATCCTTTATTTATATTTTTTCTATGTTCACTTATGTGATCAACTTGTAAAACTAGTTGGGCCAACTTTCACTTTCTAGCAAAGTCGCCTTGACAAAATATTTCATATCTCCTCATTCCTTTGGAGTAAGAGGGAGTGCCATATATTTTTGGAAAGGTCTCAGAACATGCCATTCAACCATGCATCTTATGCTCCCATTTGACCTAAGAATTTAGATTAAAAAGTTCTTCAATGATAGGGTATCCAAATTGGGCATCAAAATCCCAAAAACAATATGTCCAACAACCTTTGTCTTACAATCTTTATCTTTGATGTATGTAGTATCCCCTATATTTGACATTTATAACAAAGATATTTCTGGCAATATCCTTTTTCATTGATGGCAACCCTTAAGAAATTATGCACAATATTGTAATACTCCCTCTATCTTCAAATCTCTTTGTGTCTGTAATTCTTCCTCTGTCTATAACTTCTCCCCCTTTGACATGAATGGAAAAGGGATACCTGCCTTAAGATTTTGCTTCCATTTACTAACGATATGAGAGGGATATTACTCCCAGGTTATGTATGAGATATTCAAATGTTTCGTTGGGAAGAGGTTTGGTAGAAATATCTGCAACCTATTCCTTGTTCATGGTAATGTATTCCATCTTGACACTTTTTTTAATTATCTATTATCTTAGCAAGTGGTACTTGATAGGAATATGTTTTGTCTTTGAGCACATAAAAATGTTTTTCGAAATGTTGATTACACTTGTATTTGTTGATTTTTCAAAGTCACCTAAATTGATAATTACTTCTAGTGATTTAATTATTTTCATATTCTTATTCATTATTAATCAATTATATAGAAGACATAAACAATAAAAACATTTAGGACAATAGGATCATAAATATATAGCCAAACAAGAAACACAAATATCTACGCTCGGAAAAACCACTTGAGGGAAAATACCCAACAACCTTTTTCTTGGATAAATTGTTCAATTCAACAAGAGATACGATCTGAACTTTTGTCAAAATCAAAGTCAAACTAACCACAAATACACCCAATTCAAACCTGGTCAACTAGAGACAAATTTAGCCTCCTAAAATTTTTGCCTCCTACCTCAGAAATCGGTTTGTTACTACCATAGGGAATTTCAGTCTACTCAGAGATGGTCTACCCAGATTTGTTCTGCCTAGAAACTTGACTTGCTCTTTTACTTTGGTCTTCCCTCATCTCTCTTCTCCTTTGCTTGAACATAAGTGATATGAATTGTCTTTCAAGCGATGAAGTCGAATGTATATATATAGTGATTGGATGAACCCAAATAAGTGTGTCTATAGGGGCAGGCTGACTTGATCTTTAGGAGGGTTGACATGATATTTTTGGAGCCAAAAATTAAAATTTATAAATTCAGAATTCGCTTTCTTTTGAAGCCAACATGAAGAACATGTCTTATTTGAAGAGCTAAAACATTTAATTATGAAGACTAAAAATAACTACAAAATTGGACACTCCCCCTTAGCTAGGGAGGTATTCATAATGACTATCTAGATATTCTCTTGTTGAAAAAATTATCTAAGAAAAGGTTATAACAATTCATCATCAACATCAACATCATTTAATTACCTGGTTAGCAACTCTAACTCATGATAAATCAATAGCATCAACTAGTTACGATAATTTTGGTGGGTACCTTTGACCTATGGTACACTATAATCTTGGTCGGTACTTCTGACGCATGGTACATCATTAACATCAACTAGTCACCATGATTTTGGTCAGCACCTCTAATCCATGGTATATTGACTAGTCCTGGTTCAAAATCATCATGTTTAATTATTTGACTCGTGGTGAAACCCTAGGGACAACCTCAATCCATTTGAGAACTCTTGTCCTAAATCCAAAGGCCTCACTCTAGGTCATGATGTTAAATGGGCTCACTCAACCTATTTGGATAGTAAACTTGAGCCTGATGTTGAAGGGAACCCACTCAACTGAGTGATTATGGGCCTCTAGGACCAGTCTTCCTAATTCTGGTCAATATAATTGACACACGAAGAATGATTGTACTTTGCGGGACCAATTTCCCTAATCCTAGTCAACATACTTGACCTACATAGAATGTTTGTCTCTGATGCTATCACATCAACATTGTGGACCATTCTCCTTAATCCTAGTCAATCTGGCCTAGGGAGAATGACTTCCCTTAATGCTACAATTTCATGACTCCCTCTTGCTAAGAAATACACACTCAATCACTCCAAGCTTGTCCTCAAATTTTACAGAATTTGTCCCAGGACAAAGGATTTTCTATCAATCTACTTGATTGTAGAAAAGTACTTGATCCATATTGCTTCCTTTAGTATCATGTCTAGATATTAGATCTCACTATTCTTTGACATATCATCATAGTCGTCACTTGCACTTAATCAAATACTCTTGTAATTAGTTTTTGAAACCATACTACTTCTTAACTCGCTAACCAAATTGCAATATAATCTTCCTCTGCAATACTAAGTGCCACAGGTATTTGCTTCCTGCTCATCCAAGAAGTTATAACAGAGCCCAAACTGAAACAATATTCTGATGAACAATTTATGTCCTCTTCATTCTCTATCTAATATAAATTTATGTATCCTTGCAGTTGTACTTCACTATTTGAGTCATATCTCAAACCGTAATTGGTTGTGCCATAACCAACTATACCATGTTGGTACTTCAACATATGTTGAGCCACATGTCTTGGCTCGACCATAAGTTGATCGACTACTTTTTGGTTGCCTGAACTGGGTGCTGTTTTTGAAACATATCTTGTTGTGGCAATCTTGGTTGCTCCCTCTGCTACTACAACTTTCTAGTTAGTATAACATATCGGTTATCTAGCTAGATAATATCAAAGGCATTTCATCATCCCAAAAACCTCTAAGGGATATCAATAGTATTCTTCTTTTGGTAATCCATCAAATCTAGGTCCTTCAACTCAAACTTAGAGGTCAAATTCCTCATAAGCCAAAATAAGGCTTGACTACTCCCTCTGTCATATGAGTCCTTCTACTTATGTCAACTAGAGTAGCTACCATTTTATGATCCTCTCCCTATTTCTTGGGAGAACTCTCTTGTCTTAAATCTCACTCTATGTTGCCATCTGTTGTATGCAAATCTTGTATATCTATTTGGAAGTCACCACCAACTTCTTCGTAAAATCAAGGTATAATTCAAACTTGTTGATCTGTCTGCTCCCTCTGAGCTTGGATCTCATCTAGTACAATATCTCTCAACATAAATCATTGATTCTAGAAGAGTCCTCTTGTCATAAGATTTGTTTCATTCTTCCACTACTTCCATATGATGCCAAATGCTTGGCATCCTTTACCATGTACCTGTAATCCTCACTAGGAGGCCATGGAATAATATATTATAACCAAGAAAAAGATACAAAGATAGGAGGCTAACAAATGGTAAAACAATAACAACAATAATAATCAAGGAAGAGAGATACAAGTTACTTACCTTTGGAGGATTGACGACAATTTTCTAGCTCTGATATTTGATCATTTCCATCTTGTAGAAATCATCCATCTGCAAAACTTTTTATCATCAAAATGTTGTTTTTATTTCCTTTGTTTGGTAGGTTTTATTCATACAAAATAATCATCAATCTAGGTCCAACTGTAAGGTTTTATCCACAAACCTTAGGGCTTTAATATATAAGATTTTTTTATTTTTATTTTTTTAAGACGAAGCGCAGCTAGGGTTCCAACCTGCAAAACCCTGACATCTTAGCAGAAACCCTCGGCGGAGGAAATCACTGAAATCACATCACATGATCACACCTTATGATTGGAATCATGAGTCATCTGACAGGGGGGAGAGATCCCCTCCTACCGAATCATAGCAGCAGGTGAAATGAGTTTGCATGGAACGACAACAGGGAACCACAACGGTCATGGTAAAGGACCCTCAATGCCGGGAGCTCAGTGGCAAGCGGGTTTGAGAGGATAGTGCCTACCATGAGCCACTAAGAAACCAAGATTCGTCATCTCCAATAAAAAAAATGAAGGAATATAGGAAGTACATGAAGGGTTAGGCCCTCATTTGCAAATGTATTGGAGTTTGGCCGATAAAGAAGGACCTGATTAAATGGATCCAACTCAGATGGCAGCCGAAGGGCCATATCAACCTCAAACTGGGAAAAAAGGCTTATTTATAGTGATATTATGCAACCTGGAGGACAAGAAAAGAGTTTTTGAGGTTAGGCCATATTTTTTTAAAAATGCAGGACTTTTTATGAGACATTGGGAGGAATGTTACGACCCAGACCAAGTAAAAATCCTTACTGCCCCAGTGTGGGTTCGGTTATTTTCCTTACCAACAGATTTTTGGGACTTAGAAATCTTGGAGGGTATTGGAAAATCTATTGGAACCTTTGTCATGGTTGCAGACACCACGAGATGGGGAACGTATACTTCCTACGCCAGGATCTGCGTCTACATGAATATCACAGAGCCACCACCTGATTTCATAGAGCTGGAATACCATGACGAGGTATGGCAACAACCCCTAGATTACAAGCATATACCTTTTAGATGTCGGCGTTTCCATGAATATGGGCACTTGTTTCGAGCCTGTCCACTAAACCTGAATGAATACCATGAAGCATCTAAAGTAGACAGGGAAATGAAGGAAAAAGAAGATGCAAATGGTTTCCAAGAAGTTCAAAGAAGAAAGAGAAATCAGAGGAATCAGGGGAACCACAGCCTAGTACAGAGTGGAAAGGGGAAATGCAACCACAACCGCTATGAAATCCTACGGGACGAGGAGGGAGAGGTAATCCCAAATAATGCAACAAAATTAGAAAATGCCCAAAAGTCTCCCTTAGATGGGAACAAGCACAAGTGAAAGGTGGAAACGGGACATTAAGGGAAAGAAACCCCCATGCCAGTGGCAGAACAAGTCCATATGGAGATTGTTATTCAGAAGGAAGATCTCAGTGTTGAAGAACAAGTGATGAAACGTCCACTGCAGGAATGGAGGCACCTAGATGAACGATTCATCCCAGAGGAAAAAAATCAATTATACAAAGAAAATTTTCAATAATATAAAACCAAGCAGGGTATAACCATCATAGATCAACCAAATCATTTGGGCTCACAAGATAGCCAAACCCAAGAGCCTAGACCCCGAGGGAAAGGAAGAAAGAAGGGAGGAAGAATAATTTTGAATGAGTCCATTCGGATGGTAGGAGAGTTGCTGGTAAACTCTGGAAGGGCGGTTTCATTGTCAGAGGTATTCCACCAACTCAACAAACCATTGAAATGATCATTACATCTTGGAATGTATGGGGCCTCAACAGTAGAGGCAAACAAACGTATATTAAGGATATATTAAAAGGAGACAAGCCAAGTAATATGATAATACAAGAATCAAATATCAATGAAAGCAAATTGAAGGAGATCCTCAAAAATTTCAACCCATAGTATGAAGTAATCGCTCAAGATGTCAATGGAAGTGCGGGAGGTCTTGTTATCCTTTGGAATCCTAGAGAGGTAATTTTTCAAGAATGGATTATTTTACCCAAAATACTTTCTAACAAATTTTGACATATCAGATCTGGAGAGAGGGTTCTCCTAATAGGGGTTTATGGCCCTCACAGTCCAAGGGAAAAAGGGGTATTTCTCCATAATTTGACAAAGTTGAGGAATCTGTACCCAGACGATCTATGGGTAGTAGGAGGGGACTTCCACATGATAACCTCTGTAGTGGAAAATAAGAGGGAGATAAGGCGAACATAAGCAAATATGGAAGCTTTTAGGGACCTCATAGTGGAGTTTCACCTAGTGGACCTGCAGACGATTAATGGAGTTTATGCTTGGAATAATAGATGGGGAGGAAGCCACTAGATTGCCTCACGCCTAGACAGATATCTAATCTTAGAGAAAACCATAAGTAGGGATATATTCATGGAGGCCTTGATCCTCCCTTGCATGGGTTCTGATCACTGGTCGATAAGACTGGAGGTACACCTGAAGCTAGGGCCCAAGAACCACCCATTCTGATTTGAGGCCTTTTGTTAAGGGATCCAGAATTGCTAAAAGAAAATTGAAGACTGGTGGAGGAATAATGAAGAGAAAGGGAGGAATTGCATGCACACCTTTCAACTAAAGTTGAAGGAACTTAAGCATAAGATAAGGAAATAGAATAAGGAAGAGTTCAGGCATATTATGAAAAACCAAAACCAACTGACTAATAAAATCAAGGAGTTGCAGCAACATATCATCTAGGAAGGAAGATCAGATAACCTAGTGAAAGAAGAAGGCCAACTAATTAACCAGTTGGAGAAAATAAGAAAGCAGGAGGAGATACTATGGAAGCATAAATCAATGGTTGATTGGCTACGGGAAGGAGAATGAAATACATGTTTCTTCCATAAATCCATGATTCAACATATGCAGCATATCGAATCTACTCCTTAAAATATGTTGGGGGGGATCAAATGGTACAACACGAGGATATGGAGAAGTTGTTGGTGGATCATTTCAAAGATATCCTCACTGAACCACCTAAGGACTGCTCAAAAGCTATACAAAGGATGACAAGAAATATTCCTCAACTCATATCAAGAGATTATAATTTAGCCATGATGTGAACAGTCACGCTGAAGGAGGTCGAAGAGGTAGTAAAAGGAATGCAGAAAAATAAGGCCCTGGGCCCAGATGGTTTCACAACAGAATTATTCCAGGGAGCTTGGAGCTTCATGGGATAGGACATATTGGAGGTGGTGGAATATTCACGCTGAAATCAGAAGGTATGCCCTAGCCTAAACGCCGCTTTCATTACTTTTATTCCAAAAACCTCGAAGTCTGAAGATCCACAAGGGTTTTGACCCATTGCCTTGTGCAATGTAATATATAAAATCATAGCCATTGTGATTGTAAAGTGTCTCAAACCCCTGCTACCCAACCTCATTTCACTTGATAAAACTGGATTTGTGGAAGGAAGATAGATCCTAAATGGATTTTTAACTTCACAAGAAATAGTGCACTCGCTAAAGACGAGAAAACTTATGGCATGATGATTAAGTTGGACCTCTCTAAAGCTTATGTCTGTTTAATTTGGGCATACCTAAATAGCATTCTTAAGGCCTTTGGGTTTTACCAACATTGGATAAAGTGGATCTATGCTATGGTCTCCTCCCCTGTGTTTTACATTCTGATCAATGACTCCCCTTCTCCTACCTTCAACCCCTCCTATAGTCTCTGACGGGGGGACCTTATCTCGCATTTTCTCTTTATTCTTGTGGCGGAAGGGCTAGGGCGTTTCATGAATAATGAAGTCTAAAACTCTAGGATCAAAGGACTGAGACTATGGGGAAATGATCTTCCCATCACCCACCAACAATTCATTGATGATATCATGTTATTTTGCCATGTTTCGCTAAGAGAATCCCGTCAAGTAAAAGAGGTCTTACACACCTTCATGGAGGCATCTGGGACAATGATCAACAATGACAAATTTTTCATCTTCTTCTTTAACACCCTAGGTAACGTTCAGTCCTACCTTGCCCGGATCCTGGGGTTTGGTATTAGATCCCTTCCTTCTAAATATATGGTAATGCCCTTGTCGGTGAATTCCTTGAAGACTTCTTGTTGGCAATCCATGCTCCAAAAGCTCAGTGGAAAATTCATCATTTGGTCCTTTAGATTCCTCAATCTACTGGGCAGGATAGTCCTCCTCAAAGCAGTACTTCAATCATATTTGTAGGGGTTTAGATTACAATAGTTCCAAATTCTGAACTGAAACCATATCTATAACATTAAAATATCATACCGTCGGGCAGCATATTGCTAAAGATATCCAAAAATTATGTCTTCTAAATAACTCCACTGTCTACTGTTGTTAATCGCCCATTTTCCCAGCGTCTACTACTGAACTAAAAGTATTGTACATCCTCTACATGCTAGATAAGTTTAAACTTATTCTCTGCTACAAAAATCACATGCATAACTTCTAAGCAAATAACATAAAAATCAGCACGATAAATTTCAAAAATTGCAGAAATTATCATTAAAGCCATATAATTTGTAAGCTTTCCTATGCAAATTGTATATCTTTGTCTTCATACAGTACCTTATTTGTGGATATAGTAGACTCATTATCTAGATTTAGCCTATCAGAATCCAGGATTGAATGTGGATCATGCTCCACTCTGTTTAGCATTTGTGTACATATAGTCTGTAAAGCAACATATAGCATGATGAACTTGATTTTTTCCTAAATCAAAAAGAGAATACAAATAAACAAACAAATGAAAAATGTATACAGTTGTCTCTAAATGCAATACCATATCCATGGCATAAAAATGAGGATTAAAACAAAATACATCTCAAAAATAGACAAAGAAATGGTATGTGAAAACTAACTTATGTAAAAAATTTATTACTCTTAAGTAGAATAAGCTAGTTGTGACTCTTGAGTCATGAAAAAGCAGGATAATCCAACATTACTCCTACATTTTGTGCAGCACAGTTCATCTTGGTAACAAAATTTGGTGATGCTAGCAAACAATTAAAATATGGGATGTCTGAATTCAAAGATGTGGTTACCTAGCCTCGAATGCTTTGGATATCTGCAATCAACAACTTATTTCCAACAATCATTCTGACATTCCTTATTATGGTTTCTTTGCCGATTTTTTCTACCTAACAATTAAACACAGGGGGCATGGATCTAACTTTCTATGCACTTGATTTTGGTAGCTACATCACTACATCAATGGCAAGAAAACTCTTAAATAAAAAACAAAAGAAGTAGCTACCTTGTACTAAGCATAGAGGTATTCCAATGTAGTCATATAAGCCAGAGGCAAAGACTTTCTTATGACCGAAAACAACCTCAGAAACGACATGTTGGCAACACTACGAATTCGCGTTGATCCTTTTGCAAGTTCCTACATCTTGCATTTTCTTCCTTCAACTCAAGTTGAAGAAGGGTGCTAGAAGGCAATTTAAGAAGTATTAAACCAAAACAAATTGTTCTTAGGATAAACCCAAAAACTAATGACTTAATTAATTGGTAGGAGACATATAATCTTGAGTGCATTAAATGGAAATTGCCACCGCACTATCAATAATGTTACCTATAGGTTATAATGTAAATATAAAAACCAAGAAACAGAATACCTCTCCCAAAATAATACATTCAATTGCTTATAAAAGTAGAGGCCATCCAAAGTAATATTAGTTAAATTTACCATGTCATAAACAGAACCCTGGTGAGTAACTTCAACATCCTCATAAATTACTGCATCACCATAAATTTCCGAAAGAGTGGAATACCTGATTGAAACCAGAATGCTAACAAATTTGCTTAAATAAAACAAAAATCCTAGGTATGGGATTGCGAGAGCAGCGTTTATGGCTCACTCAAATTACTATCCTTCATTTCTCTACTCAACCAGGCGTTGGCAGAGGTCTTGAGTTGGACTTCCGACTGCTACCGAGGTTCTTCGGCTGGATTCGTTCATAGTTTCTCCACACAAAAGGATAGTCGGCCCTGATTTGTGAGATATTCGATTCACTGTAATTTTCTTAATCGCTACAACCAATCGCTCATCGTTCTCTCGTAACACCATGTGAAATCTATGGTTCTATTTGGAATTGTAACTGGCTATCAGATTGAATTGTAACTAACTGATACATGTTTTTAATATGATGATATACACTATTTCAATCATCTAACACTAAAATCAATGGCCTATTATCGCACAGGTGGTATGGGAGGGGCACAGGTGGTATGGGAGGGGGTTGTTCTGAGAGGGAACGCCTTACAATGTAACAAGAAGAAATTCATTGAAATAATTAACCAAGAAATATGCTACATAATATAATCTATGATTGTTCATATCATGAAGGCCACAAAAGTTTTAATAAAATCCCATGCTCTAAAGAAAAACCATTTTTAGGGGGAAGACTCCTAATATACTTAGGATATACTAAAACTAGGGGTATAATGTAGTAATCATTATGTATTAAATAATAATATTCTTATAATAATTAGGACAAACATTAATATATAATAATGATAGGATGTTTCCCTTGCCAAGAACATGAACTATCCACCCACTATGTGTATATATACATGTATATTATACTCAATCAAAATCATGTTTCATATATATTTTACCAAGGCAAAAAAACCTGTTATTGTATTCAATTTTAGAAAATGAACAAAACTATCTTAACCAAATTTAGTAAGAACAACCTTTCAACTTATGTGCATAAGAAATAATTTGAAAAAATAACATAAACCTATGATGTTAAGTGTGATATTAATCATTTAACTTCTCTTTCTTTCCTTTCTTTTTTTGGACCTTGTACCATTGATCCGAATGGAAAATGGCATCAACCCATGGTACTCATCCACCCATATTATTCATCGACCGATGGAATTTACCCATGGTATTGTAAATGGCATCCGCCCGTGGTATTGTAAAATCCACCCATGATATTCATTCACCCATGGAATTTACCCATGGTATTGTAAATTGCATTTGCCCGTGGTATTGTAAAATCCACCCATGGTATTCATTCACCGATGGAATTGACTTGTGGTATTGTAACTGAAAAATACTATAAGTAACAAGTCACATTTTGTACAAGGACAGATTGTCCGCCACAATATAGTCTTTACAGTTTAGAGGCATGTAGCCGCCACATCTCTTCTCAGAGATAAGCTACCATCGCCCTAGCTGGTTTATTTCCACTTCTGTTTGTAAGCATATTTCAGTATTTTACAGTAATGAAATGAAGTATTATTTCCGCTGCATATCTGTCTTTATGGTTATCTCTGTATTTTATTGCGTTCCTATTTAAATCTGGATCAGTGGGTTTTAATAAAAAGTCTCTTTGTGGTTTTGTTTATTGGGTATTCTCCTCTTTTTCTTCTGGCAATTCGAGTTTTCAAATCTTGGGGGTCTCTCCTCCCAAGATCCATTTCAAGTTTTCAGATCTTGGGGGTCTCTCCCCCCAAGATCCATTTCAATCATTTAGATCTTGGGGGCCTCCTCCCAAGATCCGAATCAGTGGTATCAGAGCAGATTATGATTCCATGGGAATGAGGGTTTGATGCATATTTGAGTTTCAAATTTTGCAACAATATTCAACAAACTTCAAGCATGTGCTACAACCTCCACAGATCACTTTCTTGGGTCAAGCAGGAAGAATTTTTCTTTTTTTCATTTTTTTGCAGGAATTTTTTTGGGCAGCGACTTTGCAGATCAGATCTGAAACATTTGGTACAAAATTTACAAAAACAAATACCAGATCTGGATTCCTCTCGAAAAATCACCCAATTTCAAACAAAAAAAGTCGAATCGTAGTTCGGATGTGGGAGATATCGCTGATTTAAAATCAGTTATTTTATCAAAAAATTTGTGACAGTGGAACTGTTGCAGCACGAATCTGAGATCTCAGAGTGTCCAGATAAGGATTTCCAACTCATGGGAAGATGAAAAATGATCATTTTGCTTCCAAAAATAGGTTATATAAATATTCTGAATTATATTGGCCGAGTTATGTCCATTTTAATTCTGGAGCAGCATTCGGAGTGGGTTCCCATTGGAGATGTGCCCTCCCACCCCACTTTAGTAGGCACCTGCTTCACATTCATCAATTTCAACATAGCAGCATTCGACTTGGGTTATTTGGAGATGTGCCCTCCCACCCCAGGCTATGTAGGCACCTGCTACTTCATCAGCAACCAACATCATAGTTATGGGTCAACTGCATAAAATCCTTGTCATCGAAGTCCATTTGCTAAGTTGCACACTGTCAGAATCACAGTTGGTCACAAGCATTACAGGGTATCTCTATCCTCGGATCTTCGTTTATCAGGGTTTTGGGTTAACCACATAAAACCCTTATCTTCAGTGGC
>APFE030090409.1:45692-81608 GCA_000404065.3 Pinus taeda
TTCATAAGTAAATCCATGGTGTCATCAAGTTGTTTTTCCTATGCAAGTTCTGCAGTGTCAGGGTGAATAGTTGGACGCAGCTTTGCCTGTTTCCTGACTGCAGCAATATCATCCTCCTTTTTCATAAGAGCCCTAACACCCTTTGGATCTTTTGGATCATGTCCCAGATCAATGATTATGTCTTCCAATGTCTTTATTCTGTTGTCCTTAGCCTGGGAAGACATCCTTTCCAAATCCAACTGTGTATTAGTATTTTTCAGTGATTCTTTTAACTGATGGGCTAGCATAGCCCTATCTGCAAGTGTGGCATACACCATTTCCCCTGTTTGCTTGTGCAGCTCTATCTGATCCATTGGATGTATGTCTTTAGAAAAGACCTCCAAGTTTGTTCTTAGGTAATCTACAGAGGTTTTGGGATGTGGAACTTTAGGCTTTAAATGAGTAAAAATCATTTTGTCCTCCTTGATATCATAAGCAACCATCAATCTTTGTTTTTTGGAGGGGGTTGCCTTCAAGAATTAATCATAGAGTTTTACTCTCAACAATTCATTTTGTGCTTTGATCTCCATGAAACCCCCTTTGATACCAGCTGGTTGCTTGCCTTGTTGCCTTGAGGAGGATACCTTTGTGCCTTGCTGTATGGCCTGTTCCTGCTGAAATGAGCTAGTGGCAGTCTATTGGATGGATTGTCTTTCTCTGTTTTGGCTTTCTGCTCTTTCTTCACTGATGTCTTCTTCCTCGGTTTCAGGGTCAATTCTTGGCCTCTTGGCCTCTGATTGTTGTGTTGACCCACTTGGAGGTGTGACCTCCTCTCTATCACGTTTTTTGCCTCTCTCTTCATTGAGGAAATCACTGTCTACAAGTGGCATAGCTTCAAGCTCCTTACTGGGTGGATTGACAGGAGCAACATCAAAAGCCGATGGAGTGGCCATGTTTGATTTTAACTGGATATTTACTTGAGTTTAGGATTGGTGCAAAGGCTGAGGAATGCCCACTGAATTGTGTTTGAAAGTGAGCAGCTCTGAGAGTATGAGGAAACTCTTTACAGGTTTGATGAACTGTGGGGCACTCTGTTGGAAGAAACCAGAGTGTTTTTTAGCTAATTAGCTGGTTTTTCAAGGGGAGTTTTGAAAACAGGGATGAGTGTGCAGTTACATGGGCTTTTAGCCGGTAGCTCGACTTCTTCAATTAGTTTTTATGGTGAATTTCGCAGAAGGGCACGGGTTTCTTGCAGAGCCTTGTGGTGCAGGGATTTCACCAGGTTTATGGGTAGTTTTAGTGGACAATTTATCTGTGAGGAGCTTTTGTAGAATTTTTTACAGGAAATTAGGAGAAATATGGATAAAGTAGGTCGCCTGCGGCAAATACCTGGATTTCTCGGTGCAGGAGGTGTCAAGCTAGATCAATCGCAGGTATTTGGGTCGACTTTGAGGGCAGCAGCAACTTTGGTGGACGAATTCTCGATTTTGGCAGTAAACGACGTCTTTTGCATGCAGACTGCTCCGGAAACGACGAGTTAAAATGACAAACAATGGTCATTTCCCGACTTTTTATGCACTTTTGGCCCTTTTGCGCCTTTTTGGTGATGACGTCAGCATGACATCATCGGTGGGTCCGGGTACAGCAGGGTGACATGGCAGCTGACGTGGGTGGCCAGGTGGCGGTGACACGGTGGCAGGGCAGGTGGGTGGATGGACGACGTGGAGGCGACGTGGAGCAGTGGTGGCGGAAAGGTGAGGTGATGTCACGCTGACGGGGGTGTGACGTCAGCGAGACGAGATGGGTGGTAAGCGGTTTCCCCGGAAACCCCATGGGCGGTAAGTGGTATGATGGGGGGGCTCCGAACACTGCGGGAGGCCGATGCGTGGCGGGGGTACGGTGATGAAACTGCCAATCCCCCGGACGCAAAAGGTCAGGCAACTCCCCTGCGAAATCGACCGCCCATCGTTGGATTGGTTAGGCTGGCGATCGAACGGTTGGTGGTAATTGTGATGTGACAACCGTTTATTGCCGAGGGGACCCGCCAATTAAATAATTATTTTAAATAAATCAAGCGCGGGGGTGGGTTTTTGACATTAGGATTTCGGGTTTTAGTTTATTAATGTTTTAATAAAAAAACATTACAAACACCAACTTTAGAGCGGAAAAGGGGGGAAAGGGGTTAATGAGGGCGTGGACTATGGATTTTTGGTTTTTTAGCCAAAGTTTTTGATTGAAAACCCATAGTTTAGGATTATAGAGGGTTAATATTAACCCCTGATTGATTAATATTTCCCAAGAAATGTTGTATAGCTATAGTGCTAGGGGGAAGGGTATTTATATAGATTTTTTGGGTTTTTTATATAGATTTTTGTAAAATTAGGGAAGGGGAATGCTTAGGGAGCTAAATAATACATCAGTTGTTAATATGACATTTGTGAGGTGAGTGTAGGGGAAAAGACTAAGTTTTAAGAAGTAAAACTTAGGAATGGAAGATGAGGGAAATGAGAGTAGAGATTTTTACACAAAAAATGTGGCTTCTTTTCCTTGATTGAACTTCATAGTTTGACCTGGTACTCTGTCATGAACTAAAGTGGAACAGGACACTTGAGCAGATCTCAAGGTCCTTGGGGATGTTAGTAAATGATGTTTTGAGGAAAAAGGGGGAAATTAGACATGCTTCCAATGTTATGTTCTCAAACCTATGCTATGATGCCAATACCCTGAATGGAATGAGTCTTGCCCTTGATAAGCCAATTGGTGATGGCCCTTCATTTCTGCAACCTTACACTACTTACCCAACCTAGTAATCCTAAAATTTTTTCTTCACTTGAAGTGGGTGCACTTGAATTAGCAGACCCTGATTGTTCTCTTTTTCTTTTGACTGCCCTCCTATCTAAATCTACCCTTATTTCTTACAACGACCCAGATTAGGCGGTTGGGCTCCTTCATTTCTCTACCTAGCTAGTCATCTACCAAGGTTGAGCTGTTTGGTCAGGAAACATTCTCTATTCTGCAACAAGTAATTTAAACCTGGCATGGTCCAGATTAGACTGTTGGGCCATCCATCAAGTATGATTAGCATCAGTATTTGTAGACTGTGTTACTCCCACAAGATAGTAGTGGCATTTTGACTGGCCACTTTCCTTGTCTTTAGTTTGGGGTTCATCTTTACTTTTCTTTTGACCATTTGATTTTCTTGCCTTTTGATTATTCTTTTAAGGCATACCCTCTTTTCATTTTTTTAATTTTCCTAGTATGTACACAAAATATGGAACCTTTGCAGCCTGCAATGATGAACATATTTAGCCCTTCCACTGTCAATCATGAAAGATGAAACCTATTGGTATAGGAACCTAACAATATGAAATTCTAAAATGCATCCTTGAAGTTAAAGATCTGGATCATTAACATATTACTCATATCCTCTAAGAGACTTTGTTGAAATTAGTCCACGTATATCTGAATGTACTAGATCAAGAACACTCTTGGATCGTGTGTCACTTCTTGGAAAAGAAACTTTCACAACTTTCCCCAACACACAACGCCTACATACATCATCATGTTCTATGCCCACCTCTAAAACACCTATTATTATCTCACAAAGCAATATGAGTGCTACATGATGTATATGCCCATCCTCCTATGCCATAGCTCTCCCTGATCTCTAGGATTACTGCTACTCACCAATGCCTTAGGAGTTTCCATTTACAACTTGTATATCGACCGATCCTATCTCCAATCACTAAGGGTGATTTCCAATCCCTATGTTTGATCAACACCTACGTGAATCTAAATAACACGTCGTACCATTTATCCTAAAGGATAGATACAAAAATAAGTTTCATGACCAAGCCTAGTACATGCAACACATCATGAATGGGAATTGACTTTCCATTCTCCCTATGAAATAGAACAATCCCTCTCTCAACTATCATACAAAATGATACCCCATTGTCTATATACCAAACACCTTGTGAGGTCGAGATAGATAGGAAAGAAATAAGTGTGAATTCCTATACCATCCCACTAGGGAGCTCATCTTAACTTACTAAAGCTACTATCTACTTCTTTCCCTTCTTTTCACCCTTATTTCTCTATGAACAGTTGCTGACATAGTGGTCAAACTCATGACAATCGTATAATTTTACCTTGGAAAGGTCCATCTTATTCTTCTCACCTTTTAGGTTTTGTCCTCTGCTAGACCCCTTCTTCGCTTTTCCTTTTTCTTATAGGGCCACATTTTCTTATTGATCCTCACTTTTCTGACTTTTGCTATTGTTCTCACTGATAAGACTAAGTCTAAGTTTTTCCTAAGTGAAATTGCTCCATAGTCCATGCTATCTCGATAAGGTGTCTCGTCCATTGATAACTTGAACAAACACATCCCACTGCTTAGTAAACCCATTCAGGGCTATTCACACTAGCTCATCATCATCTAGTTTATCTCTACTATAGGAAACTTGTCCTTGACTAGTTGAAGTCTATTGAGGTAACTTGTAACATCTTCACCCTTGTTCATTTGGGTGTCCCTTAACTTTTCCCTAAGAATTAGTTTCCTGTTTGTGGTAGCATTATGGTATAGATTCATAATTTCATCCCACATATTATTGTTGTGTCTAGATCTATGATATGAGGATCTATATGGTCTTTAACACCATCAAGGATTATCCTCCTTAATTTGGAATCCTCCTTCCTATATGTAGTGAGTTATGCTGGATTTTCCAGTACGACAATGGCGCTGGTCACATACTCCTGAAGACCATTATCTTCTAACAACAAGGAAATTTTGGCCTTCCAAACACCAAAATTTGAGGCTCCATCCAATTTGTCTTGATCTCTTAATACTGTTAAGGCCATTTCTGAAGAATCCTTGGAAATATAGAGAAATCCAAAAATATCTGAAGAACTCAAACTGGGTTTTATAAACCCTTTCTTTTCTCTTCATGTGCTTGTGTTGAGCTTCTTCTTCCCTTAAATCTGCTTTGATACCATGTGAAATTTTTAATACTGCTGTAATTACTAGTTATTATTCAGCTATATGAAATATATTATTTGTCTTCTGCAATTTCTATGCAACAAAAACTGAATAAAACACCACAACAACTTCCCAAAAAATTAAATCACAGGAGTTGAGAAAATATTGCACACACACAAAATACTAAACACTGATATTTTTGGACAAATATCGCTGGAAAAACCCCAGAGTGGGGAAAACCCATTCAACAAATGATTATTTTTATTATTATTTAGTAATTCTATAATTGAAATTACATACATTTTTTGCCGTAAAATTAACAAACCTATGAAAAATTATTTCCTTCACTTCTGCTAGATGATTTGACCTCCTCGAAGTAATTTAACCTCTCAAAACTAATTCAACCCTAATATGGAACCTTGAATCAATCCACATGTGCTACCCTAGTAGAATAATTCAACCTCTATGGAAATTCACACTTCTTGGCAAAATATCACAACCTCCACTCGAAAATCGAACTATACTGGAAAAAATCAAATTCCCCTCTACAAATTGACCTTCTTTGGGAATTTCGTTCATCTTCCGACAAATCAGCCTCTTCAGTCAATTTGCACCACTTCTAAGAAACTCAACCTATGTAGATAATATCAATCTCCCTCTATCACTAAGAAACTGGAAATCACTGTGAAGAAATCTCTATGACATCTCAATCTCCAATCACTACTAATCTCAATTGCCAGTATCCTCCACACTATCACTACGCCCTTACTCCGACTACAATTCATTGTTTTACTGTATTCTCCAAATTCCCATCGATTTCCTCTTGTTATCTTTCATTAATGAATTGAAAACAATGATCTAGCTCCAAACGATGGCTAAGACCATCTTGACCCCACCAAATGAATTCTAGAAGTCACTAGAGAGAAATAATTTTTTCTCTATTAATCCTGATTAGTTAACCACTTTTCATAAGTTAGACTTAGTAAAATACTTATTCTAGATAATTAATTATAATTAAGATAATTTTTCTTAGAATTTTTTTTTTGGTATTAGAGAAAATTAATCAAACTACGTCTCTAGCCTCATAGACACCATCTGAGACTAGAATACATATTCAAGCTAGAAAAACTAACAACAAATTTCCTTGCAAACCTTCCCACAATTGCACACTCTAGTAACCTCAGAACTCTTTCTAACCATAAATATTCTTCTACCACCATAAGCAGGAATTTCCTTGTCCTAAGAGAATTTTCGGGATTTAAATTCGCAATAGGATCTAGAGTGGATTTCGAACAGGCAGAAAAAGGGTCTGGAATGACTTTGGGAAACCCTGATGCATCATTTCCAACCTCAATTAAACCATCACCTTTTTCACCTAGCTTTGAGAGATGTGTGGTGTCCACAAAATGTAGATCAAAATCGACCGGTGCAAGGCATGAGTACAGGAATTTCTTGAGTGATGGGAAAATCCTATCGGGTACCAGGCTATCTAGCTTGAAATCCATCACATACATTTCCATTTAATCCACTTGGAATGGAAAAATCCAAGGACTGACAAGAATTAACTATCACCTAAAAAATCGATGGAAACTAGTGTGAAGTCTACCATGTAATCCAAAACCTCGATGATGTTATATCACTGTTCGAATTAGGGTGGCCACAATATCGAGACTACGTGAGAAAAGGCTAAGAAAAAATGTTTGGTGCGATATCTGGAAAAAATCCCGAACACTAATTCAAAGTTTCCATCCCACCTCCTCCCTCTCATATATATATATATATAATAATATATATATATATATATATATATATATATATATATATATTCATTACTTAAATTTCATTTTTGAATGCATAAATGGATTCAATGTCATGAAATTTCATTGGAAAAGTGAATTGTGTGGAGTACACAACTTAAATTTACAATTCCAACAAGTTTTTGTTGAATTTCAAAAAAAAAATAACCTTACTTAAAAAAGGGCTAAAATGTAGAATAATGAGTAAAAGTGCACATGCACATGCTTTTCAAACTCAACCTAAAGACAACATGAAACACAACTTCAGAGAGAGAGAGAGAGAGAGAGAGAGCTCATAATACCAACACAGAATCAAATGCCCTTATCAGCAGTACATCTTCCTTATTTATAGGATTTCGAGAGAGCTTCGTACATCTTCTCGGGAAATGACCTAACTACATAAATTGTACCAAATATAGATCTCAAGTATAAGCTTTTCCATATATTCTTTGAAATGTGGGTCAAATCCCACCAAAAGTTAGAGAAGTGGTCCGAGTTTCATATATTCATCCAGAAAGTTAACTAAATGTTTTACTTTGGAGGACATACCCCTCCATTTAGTCATCTAAACTATCCTTGAAAATATTTCTTAAGGATTACACAATGGATATTTTATCAGAATCCCACGGTATTGATCACACTCACTGTCAGGTGACTAGACATGAAATCCATCCCACCATGCTTCCTTACATAGAATTTGTTAGTCTCTTGGATATCCATAATTATCAATGTCACTTGAGTAATAAATATGTTGTCGACTTGGTGACAAATGAGCTTTTTCATGAGGTGGCATGATATTATAGCATGGAAAGAAAGGAGATCCATACATGCAAGGTACTCTCTCATATTGATCCAAATTGGATCCTAGAACACTCTCTAAGTTTTCATGAACTCTGTAAAATTCATGCCAAAGTTTCAAAGTCTTATAAAGATCAAGCTTATTAGAGATATCCTCATAACAGTTGCAATTTGTGATCAGTGTGGAGCAACGAGGACCCTTGGTCAAGCGCGCATACCATCGGCCCATGGTAATGAGCGCTATCAAAAATTGCAAAAACCAGAGGCTAGTTCGAGAAACGGGAGCAATTTCTGATATGCGATTAGTGACAAGTTGCTAATTGCATATTGCAGGGAAAACCCCTCAAAGAAGGAAAGGGCCGCAAACACATGGACTCGAAAAATCATAAAATACAATGGATATCACTCTGATTCCGTCAGAAGTGGGGTCCCATAAAAAATGGCAGAATATCGAAGGGGCTTTGAGTGGTAAGCAGTTTTAGCTGAGTTTCGCCCAATGCCACACAATGATTGCCACGCGTCTTGGTAGGGAGAGAGAAAACCGCTCACATCAGATGGGTAAATGTCATGTGACTTAGCCACTCGATATGAACGATGACCATAGGATCTAGGGCCCCCAGATCAACGACAGAGATGTGTTCCGATGGATGACTGAACCTGACGAGGTAAACAAACAGAGTTGTATAGGATTTGAAGTCCGATATGGATAATGCATTGACAGAAGGTCATGTTTCGCGGGCATTCTTGGAGTAACGAAATAAATGACCATGTCCAAGAGAACTAACACTCATCCATTATAAAATAGGTTTCCACCTCCCTGTGAAGCATTATACAATGACTGATGACGTAGGACAGGGGAATTTGAACAGAAAAAGGCAGGGGAACCAAAAAGTCGGGAAGTGGAAACAAACAGTAAGAAAGCAGACTGGCTTTAATGCCACAAACTGACAGAGAGAGAAGCAAGCAATAAAGCAGTGAGTTAAGAAAACTAAGAGCAGAGAACAGAGAAAAGAAGTTGAGCTTACCTGCAGAAGCAAGGGTAGCATCGAGACAGAGACAGAGAGAGGCAGAGAGTCTGTGTACTCCAGAGAAGGCTTGAGAGGTTCAAGCGAACTCCTCTGTATATGCCTATCATGTATTGAGTCTCAGATTGGACTCATACCATTGTGACCAGTAGAGGTCAAGATTCAGTAAGGAGAGTTTGTGTACTCCAAAGATTTGGGGGATCCAAGTATAGTCTTGTTGATTTATATCTGTTGAGTAAGACTCAAGTTGAGCTCATTGTTATAAAAACTCTAATTTGAAAACATAATAGAGAGGCCACCATTGAAGGTTGGACCAGGAGACGTAGCCCAGGAGTATTGGGTGAAATCCTTATTAAACTTGTTGTGTTTATATGTTTGCATGTTGTGTTTTCTTTAACTGCTTCAGTGTCTGTGTATTTCAGAATCTTATCGATCTGTTGCATAAAATAACATAGACACATCCATGCACATGAGCCTGTAATACCTTATTAGTTGTCTTAGATCAATTTCAGATCACATATACAAGATTACAAATTGATCCATGAAATCGAGATATCTCCTTATAGATGGATTTCTCTCGTGGCATGGTACTATGCACTTTAATAGTGAGGAACCAATGTTCTATTTGAAAGTAAAACCATGCTTTAGAATGAGTTGTTGTTATGATGTTTGATAAGAGATAATCAATAAATTCATTTTTTTTTATGGTCTAGAATATTCCTTCTCTCAGGCACCAATCATGTAGTAGTATTTTGAACCAGGGTGACCAATGATTGTAGGGATTGCACATAGAGCTACATTCAAACATCAACCAAACTTTCTTGGCATGTTTGATGTACACCATTATATTGCAATAATTTTTATAGCTTAACCATGGCTCATACTCGAAAATATATCTCTATCCTTTAAAAGGTGAAAATCTAATGGCCCCTTGAAACATCTTGGGTGAATCTATAAAATACATAATATTACTTACATTAGTATGGCTACTATTGACCCATTGTTCAAGAATGTATTCATATATATGAATTTCCTTAAATCTATCTATGAGACATTGCAGAAAAAATGACATATGAAAATATTTACATATTAATACCCACTGAAAACCCTCTAGAGTAGGGGGGTGTTAATGAAGTTGAAGTTGATGGACAACTGAACATATTGATTCATTTTGGAGCCGCATCTCTTGTAATAAAATCTGCTAAACAATTATCTTTTCCCTTTTATATTCAATCTCAATTTCAAATCCATCCAACTACAAGATCCATCTTAGTATCCTGTTGTTACCTTGTTCTATCAATTTTTTGTTTCTAAGTATTCCTGCCATATGTTTCAGGTATGTTCTTTCAATGAATTTGAATGGCTTAAGGAACAACCCAAACATTTTGATTCCATTTTTAACAACAAGAATTTCTTTATGAGAATATGGATACTCAAGTTCAGTGTCATTGAAACATCCTGATGCATATGAGAAAACTTCTTCCCTTATTGCATCTTTTGCATCAAAACTCCTACCCATACTTCATTGGATGCATTGTTTGTAAAATGTGAGGAAATTCATGTCTTGGAAGAACCATAATTGGTAGATTTTGGACCTTTTGTTTAATAATTTGAATTGTATTCATCATAGCTGGGTTCCATTATATTCCTCTAAGCCTATTCTATAGGACCTTGACATCTTTGGCTCGATTTTCATAAAAATGAATGTAATTGAGGCTTCCCAAGAACCTTTGTAATTTCTTGCGATCATAAATAACATCTGGAAATTCTGATAAATATTTCAACATGTGTTATTTCAATTCAAGTTTGCCTTGGAATAGGATTAGTCCTAAATATTCATTTCTAGTTTTTGCAAACTCAAGCATAGGCTTGCTGAGGACTAGCCCATGCTTAAAAATCTTGTGATGAACTATTTCCAATTGATTTCTATGTTCCTTTAAATCAAAAGAACAGATTAGTAAGTCATCAATATAAAAAATAACTAATTTCAAATCTCCAAAAATATCTTTCATTCTTTTCTAAATCAGAAGGTGCATTCTTCAATCCAAATGACATTACTCACCATTGGAACTGCCCATGTGGAACCACAAAACCAGTCTTGTATTTGTCAAATGGTTTGATTCATATATGTCATAATCCACTCTTATGCTCAAATTTGTTGAACACATTATTACTACTGATTTTGTGAAATAAAGCTTCTTTAGATGATAGAGGATACTTGATAGGCAAAAACACATCATTTAATGATCTATAGTTGATCACCATCTGAGGTTTACCTCTCTTTTGTTCTGAATGCTAATTGACATAAAATGTTGGACAAGCCCAAGGGTTTATGCTTGGTTAGATCAACTTTCTTTCTAATAGTTCAACAAATTTTTTTTGAGTTCTAAGTTTTTTAGAGTAATTTTCCACAAAGTATTGCTTCATTTTCCAAAATGCATTAGGTGCATCTACTATACATTCTGCTTCAATTTTCTCCTTTATTTCTATGATGTATTATGACCCTTTAATTTTAACATTTATTATTACTTTGTTTATCTTTTCTAGTCTGTCAAAAGAACATTCAAATATATCTAGGATAAGGTCTACAACTCTATTTACATAGTTAGACTTGCTTAGAATTTTTAGAGTTCTTCCCTGGATGTTGAGACAAATATGGTTTATGTCTACAACAAGAGGAATATGTCTTCTTACAAAATCTTGACCAAACAAAATATCACTACCTGTATCAAAACTATACAAAATTACAAAAGTATGAATTCCATTAAGAAGAATTAGGAAATTAGGAGCCATAGCTCTGATAGTCATTAATGTCTTATTTATATCTTTGAACTACAACCTTGTGGGTTGCTAATAATATTCAGGAATAGAACTATGTTTTGCACATGAATTCATGGCTCTTGTGTCTAGTTGTGCATCTAGAGAATATTGTTTATAACCATTGACCTTGACATCTATTCTAATAATAATCATATATTCAATTCCTTTAAAATGGAGAATAGATGTACCTGGTTATGGCTGGTGATATTTTGGTATGCATTGTAGTGCTTGTTTCTCCTGATCATGATATTCTTCTTCTTTGAGCACACCTTCAAATTATTCTATTGATTCTTTTAGTTTTGAAAGTTGTTTATATTTTTCAGCCAATTCTTTTTGGTCATCTCTCATATTGGTTATAATTTCTTTAACCAAGCCTCTTTTCTCTTTAATGATGGTTTCTAAGTGGAATATTTCTCCTTGCAACTCGCTACCCTAGTCTTCGTCTTCTTCTTCTTCTGAGAGATTTTCAATGCTGGGAGTAGCTTTCTTAAACCCATAAGATTTTATTTGATGAAGAAAGCTTAATTCTTCTCTTCTTATGGTAGATCTACGGGGAAATTGATTTCATGGTGTTAGATGAAGGTGTATTGGAAATATGTGCAGATGTGGTAGGTGTGTTACTTGGATAGTAGGTGCCAATATTCATCATGCTTGGTTGCATGATTTTGGCAAGTTGATGCTGGAGGGTTGAGAGGCTTTCTATGAGACAACTTTGGATGTTGAAATTACCTGGGGTGAGGGAAGAAATAAGAGAGTGTAAAGATACAATTTCAAAGCAGAGGTCCGTGGGATTTTCTAAATGAAGCATCTTAACATTTGAAATGAAACCAAGATTTGAGGTGGATTCAAAGCAAGATGAGTCTTCAAGATGTGGAGATGGTGGGTTTGACTCATCTGAATATGTAACTGAAAAATATTCTTCATTTTGTGGGGGTTGATCTACTTTCTCCCATTAAGTCAGATCATAAATATTAGAAAAAATATCAAACAATTTATTTTGGAAATTTGTGTTTACCCTTCAAAGGACATTTTCTTTGCCAATGGCTTGGCTTCTTGTAAGTATCCTTGAAGTATCCTTTTCTTGGTTTCTGAAACCTTTGTCTCCTAGGGTAAAACATTATGGGATAGATTTTCTTCATGCTTTTTTTACATTG
The DNA here is from genome assembly GCA_000404065.3 of Pinus taeda. Classification (NCBI taxonomy): domain Eukaryota; kingdom Viridiplantae; phylum Streptophyta; class Pinopsida; order Pinales; family Pinaceae; genus Pinus; species Pinus taeda. The sequence goes on from APFE030090409.1 coordinate 58,243, forward strand.
GCAATCACTTCCACATTATCCTTTTCTAGAATTCTTCTTTTTGCTTCTACAACCAAAATGATAAGTTTCTACATAGATATCATAAACACTTGCATAGAAATCAAGTTGTTTCTTTACTTATTTGGTTATCTCCTTTCAGAGGCATTTTTTTTTGTAGAGTAAATACAATTTGTCATGGAGTCCCGCAAGAGAAATATTTTCAATATCTATATTATCATCTTCAAATCTAGCCCTGACAAGATCTAGGATTCTGCCAAGAATAACAAAAAAACAGTTTCTAAAAACAGTTTTATTCTGTTGGTCTCTTTCCTTATAAATAAGATCCTGCATTGTGCATAAAAACTCAGGAAGTTCTTTTATATCACAAAGGGCTCATGTACATGTCTGCATAATGATGGCCATCAACCTTAATTTCTCCATAAAACTCATGGAGAACTACCTTGATGAGTTCAACAACTAGATTACCACTATTCATAATATTGAGCTTTCTAGATTCATGCATTCTAGACGACCATAATTCTATGTTACCTTAGAAACCCAAAGTGATCCTTAAAGCTAATTATGACCTTGAGACTCTAGTTCTGTGAATTGAATTTTGAGTGCTTGCCCATGCACTCCAAGAATGGATTTCCATGAGAATTTCACTTTTAGATTTGTAGTTCAGATTTGTCATTGGAGTTTGATCTATGTTAGCTCGACTAAGAGTAGGGAACTGATAAGTGTTTGAAGGATCATATGGAGTTTTTCTAGGATAATCATACTGGGAATTACACCACTTTTCCCATGCAAATTCAAAGGCCTGGTTTGGTTTATCGCCATCTGCACTCATGGGTATTTTGTTGGATCCTCATCCTTCTAGTTTTACCATTTTTATTTCTGCCTTATTTTGTGGTGGTAGATCAAAGACTGGGATTTGTGATTAAATTGGAGCAAATTTTTCTCTATCAAATGAAATAAAATTTTTGAATTGTAAAATTCTAGGATTATGTTCATAAAATTGTTTGATCAAATGTGTAGTATTTTTCTTTTTAGTGTTCTTTTCTTCTAGCTAGAATGTTTGGATATAGACTTCTGCTGCAATAAGTGCTTCTTCTAACACACTATTTTATTTTTACAGACTCAACTAGAAATCTACTATCACTTCCATAATTTTCTCTAACTTCATATTTACATCTTTTAACTTATAAAACTACTAAAAATCTTTTTGACTCAAATCATCTAAACTAGAATGAAGTCTTGGCACATGGGACTGTAATTTCAACACTTCTTTTGATAGGCCATCTAGATTATGTGCTACAAACGTTAGATAGTAATTGTTATAGTTTTTAAGACTTATAATGTCTTGGGGCTTCCCATCTGTCAATTTCCTATATTGTAGGAAATCCACATTAGCTACAACATTCTCTTCTTTAAATTTTTGCAAAAAAATTCCAAGAGAAATTCTCCTTTCTGGGAGTATATACTTTTCTAGATAATCTTCTGCCTTTTCTATAGATAGTCTGTATCTCATGAATTTAATATCTCTCAGGGAGGAAATATATAAACATTCCTAACATTTTGTATGTTGTCCTAGATGTTCCTCTTTCAAGATGGACTGAGATCTGTGAAAGAATGGAATTTTTTTATTATAACTTCGACTCTTAGAGGCAATACATAATTTACACTGAGAGGATGATCCATACTTGTGTTTTTCTAGATGCCTACTGAGATTTTAAGTATCATGGCTTTTGAGAGAGTGAATTCTAAAAGGGAGTTTGGATACTTCAGTTTCATTCCTTAGTTTAATGATTGGTCCTCTACTTGACTCTAAGATAGACAATCTTTTAGGTTATGGAGTTGGAAAATAATTTTGAGATAATGGGTGATATTCTATAGTCCACTCATCAGGAATTTTTAATGGATAGAACCCTATTGTGATAGGAGTGATGTTCCCAGACCCTACCACCATGCGTTTTTCACTGGCTCTCTATGTAAGCTGAGAATTAAGTGCGGGGAGAGTTGCAGGGACAAACTGTTAACAAATAGTGGATTTTAATTGGGAAATATTAGACAAATCAGTCATATTAAAGCCAAAAAAAAATGGATAAGCTTGAAGTAGTTCATTAATATGGGGGTTAGTTATTGGAACTTGGTACTTTAGGATGATGGACGATCCAATTGGACCATTATGCAAAGGAGCTCCAAATCCTCCTATTAGAGCATCAGTGAATTTATTACGACATGAATCGATTACACAAGATAAGCAAGACACATTCAAGCTAGGTCTGAATAGAGGGTTAATGACAAATTATATTAATCCATGACACACATACTTATACCCTTGTTCTAGTCCCCATTAGACATATTCTGGTTTTATGAGAGGGATCTAATACATAGGCTGGGTAATATTGATAGGTACATTTATAGAGGCATATCTAATAAGATTGGCTACATGAAACTTAAACATTGGAAGGTCATAAATATTCCTAAGAGATATCTGAGGAAGGTGCCAATTAGGGTTGGGGGTAAATTCCTAGACTACCACCCTGGTATCATACAAGGGCTCAGATTATAACTTGTTTAATATCATTCCAATCCAATTGTTTTTTTTTGAAGTTTTTATATCCGCAGAGAAATCAAAACTACTTGAGGCCATTTCTTACTACAATTCACTACTCAGTATTGTGCAAGAATGTAAGGAAAATAAATATGTGAAGGTAAAATAATATGCATCTGAGGAATTGGACTCCCTCGGAGTTACAACACTTTCCTTTGGCTTCAATTCTCTTGAAACACGGTCCACCAACAAACTTTGCTGCAACAAGATTACATATCACGTCTTCACAGAACTAACCACATCTCAGTTGCCATAATGATAGTTAATATGGCTAAACAATGTTACTCAAATAATAGAGAAATCTCACATAATGATAAGACAACTTTTATTGACAAAGATAAAATATTACATCAAATACATTATAAATATAGAGATTGACTATAAGAGCATTTATCAACGAGACTTAAAATGGAAAGCTGAAGCTATGACTGTTCAGAGGTCAAAAGATTCCTAGATTGTTACAAACTCTACCTATTACAATGTAGACTTTTACAGACTCTACCTATTACATAATTGACATTGAAATATTTTATCTAACCTGGGAATTGAAATATTTTAACTGATGACCACATTGTTAACATTAAAAAGTTTGCTTTGTTATTGAATTATTTTATAATACATGCCAATAGTACTTAACCTTGTATATTGAAATATTTTTTTGATCACCCACATTTAATATTTTTATTATTATTAATATTTTTAAATGTCACATCTTCCTCTTTATAATTGAACCTCTTTTATTTTCAAATACTTTTTCTCTTTGAACATTGAAACATTTTATGATGGTCAACATCTCTCTCTCTCTCTCTCTCTCTCTCTCTCTCTCTTTCTATATATATATATATATATATATATTCCTCAAAAGTGAAAATAATTACTTTATCTCTATAAAGTTGATATAAAACTATGTTACTTCATATGGACAATAAAATATTTTACTTATGGTTGGGAGTGGGAGTGGACCATTTTTACCACAACTCCTTCACATTTGGTTGCAATATCAACTAAGAAAGTATTGATTTTTTATCAAAACTATCAAAATATGTACATTTTTGCTTTATATTATAATGTCCCACTATATAAGAATAACTACTAAATTTTAAGGTCAAACCACAATATCTAAGAGCATACTTACAAAATATCCATGGTAAAAAAGAGAAATGAGTGACATCAAAGGTTGACTTCCCCCCAAAAAATGACTTGGTTAAGGAAATGTTCAAACAAAAATAAAATAATGGGTCCAAATGACAAAAATAGTTAAAACACATGTAGAAGAAATGTTTCGCCAATAACAACCAATGTGCAAGTTGTTTTTTTTCGACAAGAAACAAACTAATAGCTTTATACTGATATAATAAAGTGTTTACATCGTCTAAGATTAATTGAAATATCAAATTGTATCATGATATCCCAATCTTGCTAAAACAATCCAAACACTAATCTAAATATAACATATAGACCCCAAAGGTTCCTCTCATCAATAAGAAACATTGAGGCCACGGTCACATAAAGAAAAATCAATATTTGTGAAGAGTCTTAGCTAATAAAAAACTACCCTGAATAAAATAAACATCTTGCTTGAAATTATTCCACAAAGATTGTGCCCATTTGAGTCACTAAGCTTTTTTTTGAAAGGGCATCAACGCACCCATTTAATTCCATATAGATATGTGAAATGCTGATGGACCTAAAGGATTTGTAGAGTTGTCTAGCCCTTTATTTCCAATGACCAAGAGTGGCTTTGTCTAGAGAAAAACTCTCATTTATCCATTCCACCACTACTTTGGAATGCCCAAAGATATGTAAAGAGTCCAAACCTAAGAATTTAGCATATGATAAGACTACCCATAGGGCTAATAGCTCAACTTTCATATTGGATCTCAGACCACACCCCCATAAGAGATTAAAAAATGTTGTTGCTTCAAATATATCACTCCACCACAACCACATATTAGAGATAACATCCCCATTGAAGTATGCTGAGGGAAAGTGCCCATCGAAATAGGAGAATATAAAATTCTAAGCTTACGTGGATGTAATCTGGGATCCAACTTCAAAAGAGACTTCGTTATCCTGTTATCTTAGCATTGGTTCTCTTGGTGACTGGTTCTTTGTCCTCAAATATTATTTTATGAAACCAGCTCACAAAATAGAAGAAAAGATAGATAAACGCCTTCAAAATCAGCGTCTTCAAGGGGCAACCTCTTTTACATTGCACAAATAAAAAATTCTTGGATGATACAAATGACAAGACCTCCTTTCTATATATAGGAGTTTAAGAGGTCATAATATAAACAGAGTCGACATAACAATAATAATGTAAGGGCACAATAAAAACAATTGTGGGCTTCTATGGGGCACAATAATAAAAATATGGGGACTACATGGGAACAAAAATATAATAAGGGGGTGGAACTGATAATAATAAGGGGTTACACTAGTAGTATAGGGAGCTAACATGCCCCTCTCCTTCAAAAAGTGTTGTCCTCAATGCTTGAGTAGTTCTATATGCTTCTGTATAAAATTCTTGTCCTCCCATGTGGAATCTTTAGGGGGTAAGTTCTTCCACTTGATGAGATACTCTGAAATTGATCGATTTCGTAGCTGTCGAGTTCTTGTTTCCGTGATTGCTACAGGTTCCAATATGATTTTCCTTCCTCATTAAGTTCTGGAAATATTGTTTGAACTGGGATCTTCTCAATATGTAAGGTCACCATTTCTTAAGTGCATGTAGTCTTGTCAACATTTCCTACTCATAAATAGCTTTGTGTAAATAATTTCCTTTGTTTGGACGACTTTCTAAAGCAATGGGTTTTTCTTCTTGCGTTAAAACATCACCAATTCCATTTCCTGATGCATCATATTCCCCAATAAAGGTTTTTGTGAAGTTTGACGTAGCTAAGACCAGTGCTTGGCACACTGTCTCTTTAAGATGTTCAAAGGCCTTCGTTTCTTCTAGAGTCCATGAAAATGCATCTTTATTTAATAATGTTGTTTTTAGAATGTCTTCAGTCTTCATTCTTATTTGATGATATCGTAAACAAAGATCCAACTTGGTGAATTAAATTAATCCATGAAATTCATCCAATAATTCATCAATGGAAGGAATGGAAAATTTATCTTTATTAGTGAGTTTGTTGAGCTCTCTATAATCCAGACACATGCACCATGACCCATCCTTCTTGTGCATCAATACTATTGGAGCAAAGAAAGAAATTTGACTAGGTTGAATTATACCAACCTCTAGCGTTTCTACAACCATACATTCAATTTCACTCTTTTGGGAATAGGGATATCTGTAGGGCTTGATGTTTGGAGGAACACTTCCTGGAATCAAATCAATAGAATGATCATGATCATGAATAGGTGGTAGGCCTTTGGGAGTCTCAAATACCTTGGAATGATTGTCCAAGACTTTTTGGAGATCTAGATAAATAAATGATTTCGATGTGGGAGCCTCTAGCGAACATAATTGTGCAATTGCGCCTCATTTTTATTTCTTTAGAATATTTGTCATTCCATTAGAGCTGATTATCTTTCCCTGTTTCCCTGTGATACCCCTTAGTTCAAATTCCTTTCTTTCCAAAGAAAATTTCATGAAAAGTTCTTGAAAATTAAAAGCTATTGTACCCAAGGATTGTAGCCATTGGACTCCTAGTACAACATTAGCACCACCCATTGGAATGGAAAACAATGGGCTATTCAATACATATTATCCCATGGATATCTTGATATTATGGCACTTTCCAGAGCAATTTATGGTTCTTCCACTTGCAACCATCACTTGAAACTCCGGTGCTGGATATAGGAAGCAATTCAATTCCTTGGCTCTCTTACAATGAATAAAATTATGGGTACTGCTCGAATCAACCAATACTATTACCTTTTTCCTCTTGATATGTCCTTCTATATTGATAGCTTGAGGAGTGGTAATTCCGCTCAATGCATTACAAGATATGGTCAGATTCATTTCTTCTTTCTTGATGTGATCTTCCACTTCTTGAACCTTTTTCTTCTTGATATGTCCTTCTATCTTAAGAGTTTGAGGAGTGGTAATCCTTGCCAATGCTTTACAAGAATGGTCGAATTCATTTCTTGTTTCTCTGGGGTTGGTTCTTGGTGTATATCCTCTTCTTTTGATGTTGCTTGATCCTTTTCTTCCTCCTCTTCACAATCTATGTAAAATAATTTCTTCTCATCACACTTATGACCTTTAGTGTATTTGCTATCACAAATGTAACAAAGCCCCCTTTCTCTTTTTTCTTCCAATTTTTGTAGTGTAAATCTTGTAGGTTGTGGAAGGATAGGAGCAAAAACACTTCCATATTTATAGTTGTGAGTGGTGGGATTCCTTGTTTCCATAATTTCTCTTTCAATTTTTCTTTCCAAACTGAATGCCTTCTCCAATGAATCAGGTTCCCAAAGACGAACCTCATGTTGAATGTTATCCTTTAAAGTCCCTATGAAGACATCAATCCTTTGCTTATCTGGAATACCATTTGCCCTTATATTCAATTTTTGAAAGTCCTCAATGTGCTCTACCATTGAACCCTTTTGTTTGAGATTTATCAATTGGCTGAAGAAGGTGTTTCTCTCTGTATCCTCATAATGTGCTATCATTTCCTCCGTGAAAATTGACCACATGACAAGTGGTTTACAAGAACAAAGCCCTTCATACCATAAAAATTGGTTCAGTTCTAAATATAAAGATGCAATACGTACCTTTTGTAACAATTACACCTCATGTAGATCAAAACATTGCTCCATTTGTAGTATCCAATTTACGGATCCTTGCCATCAAACTTCCTCATATCGCCTTTTCTTGATTTTAGGAGCTCTATCTTGAAACAACTGTAACTCTATAATTTCAGATCTCCCAATTCTGAAATTGTGACCTGCGATAGCCCTCTGTGTCCTCTTTCCAATTTCACTACTCTTATCGAAATTGGATTCTCCAAGAAAGAGTTATGAATGATCTCCCAAGATGACATGATTATATACCTTTTTATAAGAGTGAACCTGTATGAAGTGCCACGTGTCACTGTTTCGACCTTTGAATCTGAAAAATATACACCGAAAACTAAAGTTTGTCCTCTTTTGGTAACTTCTTATGAAATTTTAATTTGATGCTCAGAGAGACATTTATGATAATTTTGCCCAGGCCACTTGTTTGGGATGTAATTTGGGAGCCTGCAAAAACGCTAATTGTCTTGGACTGTATCTCCGAAAATATAGCGAAAAAAGATCTAAAATTCGGGCCTGAGTTTCCCCATTATTTTGGCTCAAATGGTTTTTAATTTCAGAGTCTAAACCTTCGTAGAAAATAAATTATAGCGAAAATTCCATGATGATCTGTTTGAGATTGAATTGTGGAGCTTGCAAAAACCATAACTTGCTCAGATCGAATCTCTGAAAATATAGCGAGACAAGAGCTGCAATTCGGACCTAAGGTTCAGAATGATCTCATCTCAAATGGCTTTTGTGTTTATCTTGTGGAACGTCGCAAAAAAAAAGTTATGGCGAAAATGCCACGAAGACTTATTTGGAGCAGCGAAACCCTAGAATCCAAAGCTCAATACCAAATGTTATGAAACCAGCTCACAAAATAGAAGAAAAGATAGATAAACACCTTCAAAATCAACCTCTTTGAGGGGACAACCTCCTTTACATTACACAAATGAACAATTTTTGGATGATACAAATGACAAGACCTGCTTTCTATATATAGGAGTCTAAGGGGTCATAATATAATCAGAGCCGACATAACAATAATAATGTAAGGGCACAATAATAACAATAGTGGGCTTCTATGGGGCACAATAATAACAATATGGGGACTACATGGGAACAACAATATAATAAGGGGGTTGCACTAATAACAATAAGGGGTTACACTAGTAGTATAGGGACCTAACATATTAAGCAGTTCCTTTTCTCCAAATCCCCTAGGCAATGTAAATAGGGAGTGTTGCATACTTCAGATAGGTAAACATCTAGTCTTTCAAACAAATCTCCAAATTCTCCTCATTCGAACATGACTTTTTTTTAAATTCCTTCTGAATAACTTGCCAGATAGCCAAAAGAAAAAGATGTGATATATTCTCTACCAATGTGTAAGCTTAAATTGAGGAAAAAGTACCATAAGATGAATATAAAAAAAAAATTGGTCTTTGAAAGGTTATGCATGATCCATTGGAATGATTAAGGAATTTTAAAAATAATTTATGGAACATTAGATTTTAATTAGGTGTTATTTTAAAATTTTAGAATATTTAATTAATTATAAATAAATAAATAAATGTTTTTTTTTTCTATGTGGTTCACAAATCTCATAGATCACTGGCCGTTATGTTTACAAAATATTTATACCAAGCAGATCCACCCGAAGAGACCACTTTTAGTCGGCTTAGCCACAGAGCCTGACCCCAAAGGTGTCGAGAGAATTGAACTTGTGACCTCTCAATAGCCAAAATGCTTCCATGACGAGAACTTCACCATTTAACTTAATCCTCAAGGCTAAATAAATTATGAAATGAAAGAGAACATCAATTTTACATTAATAATTTAGGTTTTATACACTTGTTATATTTTATGTGTATTATAAATATATGAAATTTTGAAAGATAAAAATATAACTGTAAATGATTAGATACGGTAGGATAAGTATGAAAGAAAGTGAAGTGTGTAATACCATAATTATAATTAAAATTAAAAATAAAAACAAAACAAAAATAATGTTAATAATAATTTAAATTTAATTTAGTGTAAAAATTTGAAATAAGAAAGAAAATAAGAGGAGGAATTGAAGTTTTGAAATGGTGTCTTTAGTTGGAACAATAGGGCGATAATGAACTATCACAAGGATAGGACCTTAATAATGAATTAAATCCTCTCGACAATTTAGGCAAGATTCTCTAGGTCAAAGATGGGTGTAGAACAAGCATCAAGTCAAGAAAGACGAGATTCAACTATCTACCAACTTTATTAGATATGTTTTGCAAAAAAATAGTAAATCAAATATACAAAAGTTAAAGCTTATTTACACAAGATTATATAAATATAACTAAATAGCAAAAAAACGAAATACAAGAGAATGAACTATTAATAAGAAAATAACGCAACTAATAAACCTTATAAAATACTTGGTCCATTCATGTAAACAATAAAGCTAATGTAAAGTGACCAGTGTTAATGCATTAAATAAAATAATATTGATTAATATGGAAAGTAATGGTGAGAAATAATGTTATTATGATAATTGTGGAGAGTGGGATTATATTCCATCAAAGAAAGAAAATTATTTTAATATTTATGAAGTTAAAAATGGTTTATGGAATATATTGTTTTTTATTTGGTTGATGTATTTAATTTTTTTTTTTTTTTTTTTTCCTTCTGAAGTTTAACAATAAACATTCTCATTTTTCCAACAAATTTCTGGCTGAATAGATTATTTCAAGAGATTGTTGCTATAATACTTGCATAACTTTTCCTATTGTGTTTGAAGGCCTCATATTTTAAAATAAATTGCTTTTCTGTTTTCACTTTTTGGAAGAACAAAAAATACATACTCTTTCCTCCTACACTTCTTTTAGGTTTTTGTAACGAAATTGATAAAAATAATCCCTAAATAAACAATAAGAATTTTAGCTCTCAAAAAATAATAAAATAATATATTACATCAAATACACATTGTGTCCACCAATCAATTAAATAAAATTATGATTAATTAAAATAAGAATAAAAAATACATATAGGTAATCCTTTAAATAAAATCAATCAATCAATTAAATAAATTATGACTTATTAAAATAAATAAAAAATACATATCAGCCATCCTTTAAAAAACTTTAAAAAACACGTGAAAGAGGCTAAAAACTTCGATTAAAACTTTATATATATAATTAACTTTATGTTTAATTTATCTTAATTTATTTAAAATTTCATTTTCTATTATTAATTTATATTTAAATTTATTTTTAAAAGTAGAAAAAGAAAACTACGCTTTAAGATTGATGTATACCAGCTTTGAAACTTTAAAATAATCAACTCAACAAATAAACTATTTTAGGCCCACAGTTGTGCCCTTTAATATTCACATATTTCCTTACCTTTGCCTTTATTCTATTTTTTTCTAAATTCAATTTATTGGTTTCTTTCATTTATATTATATCGGAATGCTGAAATGACCTTCATCAACTTCACAAAATAGTATTCTCTCACCATTAAGAACTTGTAACTTTTGCAAAATAATATTCCCTCATCATTAAGAACTCATAACTTTTGCAATATGCTTCTCAATTTAATGGTGTTAAATGATAAGGTTACTTTTGTTATTGAATTATGTTTTATAATTTGTATTTCTTTTTTATTAAATTTATATGAAAACAATATTTACTTCACTGCTACATACTAAACACAAGTCATAATGAAATAAGTTTTGAACTTTCACCTTTATGATGGACTTTTGTGTTATTTAGATAATCTTTGTGTTCCTGAACACAAGTGAGATGATTGAGAGGCACACTATATTCTAAATAAGTTTTGAACTTTCACATTTAAGATGGACTTTATGTCATTTAGATAATCTCTGTGTTCCTAAACACAAGTGAGAGTGTGATGATTGAGAGGCACACTTTATTTTAATGGAAAGCCATTTTGATATGGAGAAGAGAGTAGAAGTGTTACATAAATATTTTAACTAACCAAATCTTTAATTGATGTAAACATATGTTTTTATTAAATATAGTTTATTCCATCATTATTGCCATTATGGATTGTATATTATTTTCCCTAGTCTTTTTCATGGATTTTATATTAGTATTTCCTTTAACCAAGCACAATAATAATCGTGTTTGTGTTTTTGTTAATTGATTCTTTGTTTTTGTTTTTCTTAATTGATTTCTTAAGATGGAAATTTTTGCAACATATAAAAAAATACAATAACAAAAATTATTGCTAAACTCTTATTTGAGCATGTTTGAGATTATTTTGGGTTGTTAAAGACATTTATTTTTTACGTTGAAGGCGTTTTTTTAGGAGGAGGTTCCTTGCCCAACTTCATCATTTGTCGATAATCTAGCAAAACATGCCATGAGTAAGTTTACTGCCATCTCTTTACCCTTTGCAATCCATTCTCGATGACGTGTTGAGGTGGGATGACAACTTGGATTTTGATAGGTTCGTTGAGCTCAAGCCCAAAAGTCCTTCATCCTCTAGATCATTCAAGTTGTACTTCTTGACTCTATGGATCCCACTCACAATATCCATGCCGACAACAGGAATAAATACATGTTAATCCTCACAGTCTCCATTGCTACATCTCAATCCCAATTCTATAATTTGTGAATTTAACAAAATACAAGTTGTTAGTCCCTTTGAATTTGGCAGTATTATTTCAATGCAAAACTACAGATTCAAGTAGCTCATGCAACTCACATATATAACCATAGATTTGGAGAACAAAAATATAAGGATGGAAAGAAAATTGTTGATTAAATAAAGAAAATTTTAGCCATTATCACTTGTGCATTGTGGGGTGGCAATGCAAAGTTAGAAGTAGTGCCTTTGGGGCTAAGAAGAGAAACACCACCATTGATTCTATATAAAAATGTTGCTAATATTTGAAACAATGCCTCTCTATGGATGGGGGATACACTATTGACATTTGGATGTACGTAAACATAATCATTTTTAATTATATTAATGTTATTTTATATATAAGATCGGTGTTTATTGTAGATTTTAGGTTAGTGACTTGGTGTAAGGTTTAATTTTTATTTGGTTTAAATTAAATTTTCTATTATGTTTAATTACCTCTGAAGCAGAAGTTGAATTTTAGCAAAACTCACCTTAAACATATGAGAAGAAGAATATGAATGTGGAACAAAATATAAAGAGATATTTACGCATAGTTTATTGAAAAGTAAGTGTGAATATGAAATAAAATTTGAAGGTGTAATTTCATTATAAGTTTAGGATGTGTTACAGAGAGTGATATAAAATAATTAAAATTTCTAATTAATTTTTAATTTTTACATTGATTAATTTTTAATTTAAAAAAAGAATAATTAGTATGAAACTCCATGTAAAGATATATGTCACACATTATATTATTGATCAATAGTTATAAATAATTGTGAATGTGGAACAAAATTTCAACATATAATATTTGAATCATATATTAAAGACGTACTACAACTAATGACATTGAAATAATTGCATTTTAACTAATTTTTCAAAAATGAGTATTAAGGTGGAACCAACATAGGGAAATCCCATTATAAAGATAATGTGTAACATCACACAGTGAACAATCATAAAGCCATATTAATGTGGAACAACATCCCAACATAGGGTATATAAACCATAAATTAACGTATAAATCATATGTTAAAGTCTGTGTAGTTTTGTTTGCTTACTCCTTTTTCTCAACTAACAAGATACATAGTAGACTAAGCACTTCTTATAAACATAGAGGATAGAGATTGCCCATAACATCAAGTTGCACATAATACTTTATTCCATGTGAGTTATAGCAAAACAACCATAATGTCAAATCCCCTTTCATTCACATATTTATTTGTTGGAAGGAATAAAAGATTGTCATTCAAGCTTGTCATAGTATTTTATACACGAAATCCTCCTTTAGTGTATTTACATATATGTTTTGCACCACCACTTCATACCACTACATAGTAAGGGTGGACGCACCATACCACTTCATGTGTATAAGTTGTGCCCTAGATTTTTCAAACATTTGAGACAAATACATGTTCTTTTCAAACTTATTCAACCCTCCAAAAAAAAAGGTTTTTTCAGATGACATCCATCTAAAATAACTATTGTTTAGAACATGTACAAACATAAGATAATATGTGGGAGTGACTAGATTTAGGTATTCCTATGTAAATAACATCAAGTAGAAATCCTCTTGGATATATCTCATTGAATGCTACAGTTTTGGTGCATTATAAATTTCTCATAGGAATCCTCACTTAAGCAACGATGCAAAATCATTTGGTCATTGTAATTTGAGTAAGGTAACATCATTGAATAATGAATTAGTAACCTATGATTACTTGTGTTTGAAGTAAGTCGAATTTCCTTGGCTACTTATATTATGTTAATAACAATGAGTTACATATAATACTCATAGAAGAACCTTCTATGGCAACCCAGAAAATCCATGGAGGAAGATGAAGTCCAATAAATGAAAACAATAATCCAACCACTATGGGGATACCCATTACATTATAATCTGATGTAGGGTTACCCTTACACATACCCACAGTATGCATATAAATGCATTCTCTTGATAGTCCCAGGTATTTAACTCCCTAAGGAGTCCAATATTTAAACATCAATTGGTAAGGGCCCTTTATCAGTTCCTTTATATCGGAATACAATCACCCCGCTTTAAACCCTCTATCAGAACTTTATACCCACATAGCCTAACCCTTAGGCAAAATCCTTCCTATTAGGACTTTTAAACCCTCATAATCCTTATATAACCCATATATATAAATTTTCCCTTCTTTTATTTGGTTACATGTATATTTAACCCACAAAGGCTTTATCGGTGCTATTTCCCTTATAACTCATTCAAAAAGGAAAATACACACAAAACATACATTTCCACCCTTCGTACAATCTCTGCACGTTTATCAAGGTTGTACCTTTATCACAATTGGCCATCGGGTTCCTTCACACTAACACCACATATAGTTCTTATCACCCCTTATGCTTTGATATGTGATATCAGAACGCTAACATATGTTTTAGTCTTAATAGGGTCGGCCATGCACTTTATATACTACAAAGGAATTACATTAAAACTCTACTCTGACACCCATAAGTGGATTCCAAAAACATTACAATTTCTACTATAGTTATCGTCGGGTCCGTCTCCTTTGATCCTTTCCACTTTAACTTCCGATCTATGCTTCCCTGATATACGATGGTCGATCTAATCGTGACCATCGATCAGGTTCATGATGTGATGGTCGACGATTAATCGCATGATTGCAATCGTTGGACCATTATATTTAACTCTACCACTTAAAAGTTCTGATCTGATATTGCTTACGGACCTCATAGGGTTCTGTGTTATGTTTGATAAGTTTTCGGATCCGGCTACATATCGCATGAAAAGTTGTGATGCGATCCTGACTGGTTCACCATCGCGATTCAATCTTGACCGTTCATCTGCAAGATCTGATGGCTACTATGCATCATTCCTTTAATTCTCCACTATTATGTTTTTGTGTGATTTGTGCCAGTTCTTTAACATTTTTGTGGGTTCTGAATTTCTTCAAAGCTTTGGTCTCTCGATGTTTTTAACTGCGCACTCCCTCCTAAGCTTGAATTTGATCATTGTAATGGATTCAATACTCCATTACGGTCCTCCTCTTCATGTATTTCTCTGTGTGTTTGCCTCGACCGTGCCTGTATACATATATCTATATAACTCTCCGATTTACTTTAATTTATCAGTCAAATATTGACACACAGTTATATGGGCTTGGAATTTAAACCTCTGTATTAATAAACAAATAATTACATAGTTTCTCTAACTTCGACCTGATTCTTCTTTACAGTGGCCTCCGATTTACAAGTTGCCCGTAGGCTTACAATCACAACATATCTAGCCTCTCCAACCTCTCTATTTCTAACCTCTATCTTTGCGTTTTAGGCTTACATTTATACAAAGGATTCTAAAACCAATTTTTGGTTTAGATCCATAAACTCCTCAACAAAATCCTAAAATCTCTTCCTCATCGCTAAGGATCCTCTCAAATCCATAAATCATGCACTGACTCCTAATCTAAGATTTACAATCAATTCTCAACCCTCTCATCACTCCACTATCCTAAATCTCTCATGTTCTCCTACATTAGAGAACATTTACAATTATACCTCACAATATTCAGTTAATTCCTATTCTCATTAAAATCACTCAAAACATTAAATAATTACATAAATCCAATACTTAGGAAACCATATTCCTTGAAACACAAGACCCCCTAGGTCTACTAGAATACAATGATAATGTTGAGCTGAATGCTCCTACATCAGACTCCCCATGTAAGAATTTTTGACCACCTAGTTATAAGTCTGGATAATTGTTACCTCTTGGATCCCAAACTTTATTTTGTAATCTGTCTTTGCTTGTCAAATGCTCTATTGCTATTGTTGTTTGCTACTGTTCTCCATGTCTCCATATCTTATGCTGCGATGCTCCACTTTCTTTGCTTTCATAGTCTGCTACTGTCATCCTCTTGTTGTCACTCCTCTCCTTTCTTGTTGTTATCTTCTTCTGAGACACTTTCATCATTAACCTTCTTATCAATTCAATCTCTCTATCCAGTATATCCTCAGTTTGTTGACTGTCTTCAACTCTTAATTGTTGAAAACTCATTCTTGCTTCCACCCTTACATCCTTACCCTCTTCTTTACTATTATCTTGCACCTTTTCAGCTGCTACTATATTGTTTTTTAGAACAATTTCCTGCTTCTATTTTCTGCACCTGTCAACTTCTTCTTGATTATTATTTATGACGACTTCTTTGTCATGCTTCTTCAACAATTTATCCTGAAAATTTATCCTCTTCTCTTCTAACTTCCTCCTTTGAAAGTGTAATTCTCTATATAACTCAATGATTTTACTTGGAGTAAACTTTTGAAATTTTACGCAAACTCCCATTTCTTCATTTTCTATTGATCCATTATCACATGGTCCTTCTTCCTTTGCTAAATATTTCTTAACATCCTTTAGTAGATGTCCTTCCTCCTATTCTTTGATTTGGCCGTCCACCTGTGACAAATATGTTCCAGTTTCTACAACAACATCTTCAATTATAAGACAATCATTATAATAAAAAATATAAGGTCTCTATACCTCTTCTTTCTTTGGCAACACTTTAGTATGCTACTCAGATCTCTCTTCTTCTATCAACATATCAGTATGTTGATTCAAACTCAAAGAACTCTTGAGACTGTCAGCTAGTATCTCATTCTCATCATTTGTTTCAATGATGTCTTTCTGCACTTGTCCACTGTAGTGAACTGATTCTTTTTCCATCTCCTTGTCATATTCTACTTCAAAACTTTCATCTTCTAGAAGGTATTCTTTCATGTTTTTGACAGCTTTAAAAGACTGTATAACTTCTTTCAAACCTGCAATCATACAAAAATAATTAGTTTTAAAATACAAGACCTCCTGGTCTCACTTGATGCTTCAGTCATCAAGTCTTCTGGCGGCTTTGAATCATTCATATGATCCAACTCCATTGGCTCTTCATCACTTTCAAAAAGTAATGGTCCAATTTCTAGTTTACATATCAAAACTTCAACATCTTCTTCAGCATCTCCCTTTTCTTGTAGCTCAACTCTTTCAAGCTTCTCTATAACCTATTCAAGTTCCCTTAACTCATTTATTAACTGCATATTCACCTGCTGATTCCTCTTCCCTTGTAGCCTCTGCCACTTCACCTTCTTTCTCATGACATAACCATATTTCTGGTCCATCTCATTTCTTTGCAACATCTCCATTAACACTTCAAGTTGAACTGATATCTCAGACTTTTCCCTCTCATATGCTTCTTTACTTAACTATATATATATTCCATTTTCCTTGGCACCTCCTTCCTTCTGTCCTTGGCTGTGGTTTCTTTCAGAACCTCTACTATGACTGTCACTAGTCATCATCCTCTTCATCTCTATGAGTTCCTCACTCACGTCACTATGAGTTGCACTAAAGCCTCTTCCATAGCAATTCCTCCCTACTGCCACTTACCTCACCAAGCTCTCCTCACTTAGTCTTTTGGTAAGCAATTAGTTCTCTATCTCGAACCTCCTCTTGAGCAACACCTTTGCTCCTTCTAGGCTTCTGCAATATTTCATTCTCTCTTGAGAACACTTCAACTGTCCTCCTTATCCAATCTCTGCTGGAATTCTTCAAGGTTTTGCTACATTTATGCTTTCACTTAGAAACTCCTACCAGCTTCCTTTATCTCTTAGCAATTCTACCCATGTCCGTTGTGGAATTGCCTTCAAGATCTATCTCTGATCTCGTCTTCCCATTCACTTGCACTTTTGAATGGATTGTTCTTTCCACTGGCCTTTAGCTGTATCTTCAAACTCTGCTAATTCAAAAACTTACAAACATCCCTCTTACAGTTTAACTACTGTAATCCTGCTCTAAATATCATGCATTCAATATCTGCTAATCATTAGACAAATTTGCATACCTTCACCTACCTTCAGGATCTCACCATTTCTGCAAAACTTGTTTCAGTAGATCTCCATGCTTCCAATGCACAATTTCTCAATATTCAACCACTGTCAATTAGATTTAGAATCTGATTCTTTCTTCCAATCCTTCGGCTTTATCTTGGTAAAGCTTAACTATTAGCAACAATTCCTTCTATGCCGAGCTTCCTTTCCACTTAGAAATCCTTAACAGTTTCCTTCATTACTTCTTCTTAAGGCTTGATCTCCGTTTGCTGAGATACTTCATTAGTTGCAACCGTCAATCTTCATTCTATTTCTTTATCCAACAAAACTCAAATCAAAGTTAAATAATACAATACCTGTATGATTTCATAAGTAGTCTCCATTCACCCTTACATTTGAGTGAATCTCCATTCTCCAACCTCACTGTAGATTCTTTATATTCCTGCAATATCTTCTTAATTCTGCCTTACTTGCCTCTAAGAACTTAATTGTTCTTCTCCATTCTCCCAATTGTACTCTGGTTACTTAACTGCCAGATTTAAATCTGATTTCCTTTGCCTGCATACACATATTTCTAAATATCTCTGTTCTAAATTCCTTCAAAGAAACTTTCATACATAATTTCTTTGTTCGGCTCTAATACCAAATGATGCAGGGTTACCCCTGCACATACCCACAATATGCGTATAAATGCATTCTCTCAATAGTACCAGGTATTTAACTCCTTAAGGAGTCTAATCTTTAAACATCAATGGTTAAGGCCCCTTTATCAGTTCCTTTATATCGGAACACAATCACCCCACTTTAAACCCTCTATTGGAACTTTATACCCACGTAGCCTAACCCTTAGGTAAAATCCTTCCTATTGGGACTTTTAAAACCTCATAATCCTTATATAACCCATATATATAAACTTTCCCTTTTTTTATTTGGTTACACGTATATTTAACCCACAAAGGCTTTATTAGTGCTATTTCCCTTATAACTCATTTAGAAAGGAAAATACACACAAAACATACCTTTTTTGCCTTTCGTACGATATCTACATGTTTATCGAGGTTGTACCTTTATCACAATTGGCCATCAGGTTCCTTCGCACTAACACCACATATAGTTCTTATCACCCCTTCCACTTCGATATGCGATATCGAAACGTTAAAATATGTTTTAGCCTTAACAGGCTCAACCATGCACTTTATATACTAGAAAGGAATTACATTAAAACTCCACTCCAACACCCATAAGCGGATTTCAAAAACATTACAACAACGACTATAGTTATTATCGGGTCCGTCTCCTTTGAGCCTTTCCACTTTAACTTTCGATCTCCACTCCCCTGATATGCAATGGCCGATTTAATCATGACCGTCGATCAGGTTCACGATTTGATGATCGATGATTTCGCACGATTGCAATCGTTGGACCATTATATTTAACTCAGCCACTTAAAAGTTCCAATCTGATATTGCTTACGGACCTGATAGGGTTCCGTGTTATGTTTGATAGGTTTTCGGATCTGGCTACATATTGCATGAAAAGTTGCGATGCGATCCTGACTGGTTCACCATTGCAATTCAATCTTGGTTGTTGATCTCCAAGATCTGACAACTACTGTGCATCATTCCTTTAATTCTCCGCTATTCTATTTTTGTGTGATTTGCACCATTTCTTTAATGTTTCAGTGGGTTCTAGCTTTCTTCAAAGCTCTGGTCTCTCGGTGTTTTTAACTATGCACTCCCTCCTAAGCTTGAATTTGATCATTGTAATGGATTCAATACTCCATTATGGCCCTCCTCTTCATGTATTTCTCTGTGTGTTTGCCTCGACCACGCCTGCATACATATATCTATATAACTCTTCGATTTACTTTAATTTATCAGTCAAATATCGACACAGAGTTATATGGGCTTGGAATTTAACCTCTGTATTGATAACCAAATAATTACATAATTTCTCTAACTTCGGCCTGATTCTTCTTTACAGTGGCCTTTGATTTACAAGTTGCCCGTAGGCTTACAATCACAACCTATCTAGCCTCTCCAACCTCTCTATTTCTAAACTTTGTCTTTGCCTTTTAAGCTTACCTCTATACAAAGGATTGTAAAACCAATTTCTGGTTTAGATCCGTCAACTCCTCAAGAAAATCCTAAAATCTCTTCCTCATCCCTAAGGATCCTCTCAAATCCACAAAATCATGAACTGGCTCCTAATCTAAGATTTACTATCAATTCTCAATCCTCTCATCACTCCACTATCCTAAATCTCTCATGTTCTCCTGCATTGGAGAACTCTTACAATTATACCTCACAATATTCAATTAATTCCTATTCTCATTAAAATCACTCAAAACATTAAATAATTACATAAATCCAATACTTAGGAAATCATCTTCCTTGAAACACAAGACCCCGTAGGTCTATTAGAATACAATGATAATGTTGAGTTGAATGCTCCTGCATCATAATCCAAATCCAAAAATTAATTAAGTTTAATTTTTGTGAATGTGCTCCTTGAAAGGTTAATGGCAGTAATGCCATTTTCAAATATGTTTCTCATCAATATTATGTTAGCAACTACATTCGTATATATGTACCAACAAAAATTACCATGTCCACATTCATAACAACAAGTGCTAGAGAATAATTGATGCCATCACCCACCATTGCAATCGACATACAAATATATGTAGAACCAATTCACAAGGAAACAAGCTCTCTTCATACACAATTAAACACCCTTATACATAATTTTTTAGAGCTTAGCAAAAGTTCCTAGCCTTTTGCATTAATCATACTAAAATGGACATGACCAAGAAAAAAATATAGGTAGGAAAAAATGCTTGTCGAGGCTTAGGGGTAAAAGGAAACTAAAATTTAAGTACCTCTATCTCTTTCATTTTATTTTCTTTTTCCTATGGGAGAATTTCTTCCATGATAATGTTAAATCTAACCTCCTTGCCAATGGAATTTTTAATATGCTAATTGTCTCTTGTGACCATAACCATTTTTTCATTGATTTCAAAATGGACATCTATCATTGGATTAACTAACTTTGACATTGTGAATAGACTTACCAACCCTCCATTGATAGGCACCAAATATCAATTTTGTATTAAATAATGATAATTATTAGGGGTTAATTTGCATAGTTGGATTTAAAAAATGGTCAAAATAAATTTAACGTAAAAATATTTATTGCAAAAAAAAATTGATTACAACAAAAATAATAAGTGCGAGAAAGTTTTACATATTTTAGTTTATTTTGAAAGATATTTAGACTAGGCTATGTAGATCCATACTTAATGAAATTGTAGCGATTAGTTTTTGTTAGTAGCATTTGCTCAAGGAAAATGTTTGAGAAAAAAAATTAATGAAGAAGATTTATTAAGAAAACAATATAAAGAAAAACAATATGTGGAATTTTTTAGTTTTCTTTTAATAGATAATTATTGTAGGCTTTGAGAATATGGACTTAATAATCAATGAATTATAGCTTTTGGTCATTGTTTTTAGTAATGATATTGAAGGCATTTGATGACTTAAAGGATTGGTGTTAAAGGGATTTAAATTTAAGTCATGATTATGGACTAGTTGTAGAAATAGAATCTTATGAGGAGTTTTGAAACAAACTCTAGAGAATTACTGAGCACAATAATAATAGAGAATCTCTAGCAAACTTAGGTGGAGCTACTTTCCTTGAATCAAGAATATGTAAATGCAATTCTTCAACACAATTCTTGTTTGGAAACCAAAATTTGGCAAGCTTGTTGTTGGCTATTTTAGAAATAGTCATGGTTTTGTAACCATCTTCTTGATAACATCAAGAGGACCAAATAGTTACAATAAAATTAAAAATATTCTTGACCTAGTGAAGACCACAAGAAATTTTAGAAATAAACAGTTCCGTTTGATTATTAAAGAGTTTATTTTATTTATAAGGTTTAACATTGCATATTCCCATCTAGATTAAGAAGTTATCTATAGTATTCTTGATTTTTTTCAATAAACATATGGTGTTTCTCTCGTGAAAATTCCTCTACAACTTTCTTATCAACATGTATATAAGCTGATAATCTCTCTTTGCATCATCCTATTTTCCTTCTTCAACTTTTTATTCTTTTTATACCACAAGCTCAACTGGAGGATGAGATTGTCACTTTTTTGAATCTGGATCTCACTTTGTGCCTTCAATGCTCGATTCTCATTCTTGAGATGCCTTCTCAACATTTCCAATTCAAAAATCTCATGCTTTAAAATGCTTGTAGCTGAGTGGTTCATTTAACTGGTTGCTCCCTTCTCCAGGACTCTGAATTGTTTCCTTGGTTGTTATCTTCTTTCTTTCCAATGACTCTATATAGTCATATATCTCCTGCTGGATGGGGTCAATACCCGAACTATGCACTGGGATTCTCAGAGGTGAGCTGCAAGGTGGTGATACCCTCGGTGATGATTCTGGAGACCCTTTTTGAAGACTCTTAGGGTTTTCCGTTGGCTTGTTCTCAGTTGGGTCATTCTCAATTGGCTCATCCTCAGTTGGCTCATTTTCCTCGAGATTAATGTACTCTGTAGCTTTGGGGATTGTCTATTGGACTGTGCTCAACCTTGTGCTCTTCCTCAGTCCTAAGTTTTGTGATCCCTGAACCTTCTTTCTTTTAGTTTCTTAGTTTTCTTCTTGAGGAAGGGTCCTGATTTGTGGTATTTCTTTTGCTCTCTTGTTAACATTCTTCCTTTTAAGATTCCCCTTCTTCATTTTCTGTAATATGTCTACTATGGGCAACTCTTCTTCTGATAATTCTGGGTGAGTCTGGGGTTCCTTCTCTTTTATCCCTTCTATGATTCTCTTCCTTCCTCTGGGGATTCTACTACTGCGCTCTTTTTCTAGGGATCTTTCTTCAAAATGGTTCCTAACCAAGAAACTCTCCCAGTTATCCCCTATACTCTGAAGATGGCACTCAACTAATATATTTATCAGACCATGATGATACATGGTGTTTTCTATCCTCTGAATTTTATTTTGAACGTTTGTAGACACTTTCTTAAGACTATTTAAGAGGAAGTAAGGAAGGTTCATCTGGTGATCTTCAAGGGAATGCATCATCATTCTAACATGGTAAAAATACATATACCCAAACCTACCTTCACAGGTGACAAATTTTTGAAGTATAAGCAATAAATTTCTCCATTTGCTTTTAAGGGCTGAGCTGGGAATACCTTTCTTGAAGACAGTGGTGTCCATATTTGGATTTTTGAGGAAGACCTTACAATCCTTTCCATTAATTCCCCTGTTATCAAACCATTTTTTTTCGCTCCTTGGAAATTTCGTAGACTTTGCTATCATGGATTTTGTTATAGTGATCTTGATGTCCCCTATTCTGGCTTCAGCTCCATCAAACGAGCACACAATGTCTTGGTTACTTCTGATCCAGACTTAAACAGGAACGCAACAAATTACAGAGATAACCATATACACAAAGATGCAGCGGAAATAATACTTCATTTCATTAATGGAAAATACTGAAATATGCCTACAACCAGAA
>APFE030090417.1:0-10918 GCA_000404065.3 Pinus taeda
TAAAAATAGTAAATTGTGCTACAATTACGGAAACTGAAAAACTGAAAGAGACAGTTGTGGGGGTCCAAATGGGCTAGGTGGGTGGCCACCAATATCCACCTGGATCACCTTATTCCAAGTCCTCCATGCTATTTAGACGCTCTTACAATTTTCCAATTTACCAAATGGTATTTTTTGGTTT
This sequence comes from Pinus taeda, assembly GCA_000404065.3. Classification (NCBI taxonomy): domain Eukaryota; kingdom Viridiplantae; phylum Streptophyta; class Pinopsida; order Pinales; family Pinaceae; genus Pinus; species Pinus taeda. Next base: position 182 of record APFE030090417.1, read on the forward strand.
CTTCCTTCCCTCCCTCCCATGGAAATTTTATAATATAAATCACCAATTGGTACAGAACATACTTGGGAACTTGCAAGGTAGAGAACTGATACAACGGAATAGCTGAAAGCATCGACTTTACTAGGGTTTCCCTCCCCACATGGTTGAGCTAGATTCCTCCCCAATTCACTATTTTAGATTTTATTTTATAAAGGACTTTTTGTTAGGTATAGGGAGTAGATCTTCTTAGGAAAATAGGAATCCCTAGATAATTAAAGCCTTTCTAGTCTCTCACTGATCTACAACCAAAAATTTCTTCTATTTTTTTTCTTTCTTTCTGGGGGGGGGATGTTCTAGCTGTGTATATGACTTTTGTTGTCATTGATGGCACCTTCTAATGCACATAGGAATCGATCGAGATTTCATTTGAATCACTTGGAAATAACAACAAAGGAACCTCTTAGTAAAATTGTGTCATCCATGAACTGTTTGTGATTAATAATTATGATTCCATCTTTATATCTGATCCTCGGAAGGAGAAGAGAATCTTGATATTGCTCCAATTTTATACTCAACACGCCTGCCATCATGATATAAAGAAAAGGGGAGACAAGGCATCCTTGGCGCAACCCCCTAGAGGCTTTGAAGAAACTGACCCCTCTACCATTAACCCATGATGAGATCCAAGGAGTAGAAATACAAAGGGTCGTCCACCTGATTAATGTTTCATCGAACCCCATTTTTTTCAAAATTTTAACAAAAAAATGTGTCTGACTCAATCTAAAGCATTTTCCATGTCTAGCTTTATTATAATTTCTTGATCAACTCTTCTCCAACTCGAGTTAATGGCCTCCTGGAGCAGAATAATATTATAAAAAAATTGCCTCCCTGGAACAAAGCCCCCCTGGTTGGCTGATATCAAACAAGGCGAGAGAGGTTTGAGCCTCGAGGCTAGCAGCGTCAATAAATATTTATAAGAGACATTATAGAGGGATATAGGATGAAATTTGGAAAAGCAGGACATATTCAACTATTTGGGAATTAAGGCTAAGAAGCAAGTATTTATTCCCCCACCCATAATGGATCTCTTAAAGGAGTATCCAACCATTCTACAAAGATATTTCTTAATCACCCCCCATATTTTCATATAGAAGTTGGTTGATAATTCATCGTTGTCAAGGGGGGAGGAGAAGATAACTACCTTAATCTCCTCAATCGATTGAGCAGAGACCATTGCTTTTTCATGTTTGTCGAGACCATAACAAGGGTACCTTCCAGGAAATAATCCTCATTCTCAACATCTCGCAATGGGTCCGCTCGATAGAGGCTTTTGAAATGCTCCACTGGTGCTCTCTTTATTTCTTCAAAATTATTTATATTTTTCCCTCCATAAATGATTTGAGCTATGCTGTTTCTGGTTTCCCTAGACTTATCTTGCTTATGGAAGAACTTTGTGTTTCTATCCCTGGCCAACAACCAATTGTTTCTCAATTTTAGTCTCTAGTACTCTTCTTCCCTTTTGAGATTAACATGGATGGCCTTGAAGGTCTTAGCTTCTTTTTGAAGTCTGATAGGTTTACCCGAGAAGTTTCTATTTGTCCCTGTATTTAGGCTAAGTTTTCTTCCATTTCCTTTATGTCATATTGTCTTTCAGGTTTATTTTCTCTTACCCTTTTTTAATGTCTCCTTTTAAGCTTTTGATTTTTGTTTCCTAGATAGTGACTGGGATGCCCTCGACCCACCCCGACCAAGAGAGAGAGACCACGTCTAGGAATCCAAGAGATTCCAACCATAATGGGGAGAACCGGAAGGGGATAGGGCCCAGGTTAAGGGATGGGGAGATTAGGAGGTTGATCGGGAAATGGTCCGAGCCACACCATGACAAAATGGAAGATGCAAATGTTGAAGACTAGAAGGCCATATGAGGCTAGAAAATGATCAATCCTAACAACAACGTGACCTGGTCCAATTTTTTTATTATTCCAGGTATAGATAAATTTCTAAGGCTTGACATCACATAGGTTTAGGTTTAGGGTAAGATCCTCCATATTATCCTGAAGGGCGTCTCTTAGAATTGAGCCTCCCCTTTTCTCATGTCTACCCATTGTGGAAAAAATGCATTTTTGACCATACTATGTACCTTTTAACACCATCAAAGATTTCGAACATTCTCGTTTCTCTCGAAAATGAACATACATGTATACATTGATCATGGTGAAGATTTGTTGCATCTCTAAGATATTAAAAGAAGTTACTATCCAGTGTGTGGTTTTTAAAGAGCCTACCAGTTGAAGTTTTGTTGGATTCCACAATGTGCATAGCCCTCCTAATGATCCTCTTGAGCTTACTGCTAGCATGATTACTACGACCCAAAATTTTATTGTGGAGTGAGTACAAGTTTGACTCATCCAACTTTGTCCTCTAAAGGAGAGTGACTGCTGGTATTTTCTTCTGGATTAGAGATTTCACTTCTGATATTCTTTTCCTAGATGCCAGTCCCCTACAATTCTAGGAGATTATATTCTAAATCACTTTTTTGTGGATTCCACCCCCTTCACAGGTCCCATATTACTTCCTTTTTTTCCTCCTTTATTCCCCAAGCTAGCTGGCTGGCGAGGTATTGTATGTTGAAATCCCAACTCTTTGTCTTTTTCCATTTTTTCCTGTCTTATTTCTTTGTTTGATTTCCTTCCTGATCTTCTGACCTTCCTTTCCATTTCCTTGGCCCTTGTGCCTTCTGACTTTTCATCTACTGAGCTTGAAGGTATTGTCATTCTCGATACTTCCTTTGATGATAAGAAACCTTCTACGTCCTCCTCTTTGTCTGAAGATTCTTCTGTACTGCTAGATGTTTCCGGACTATAATTTGTTTCCTTTTTTTTTGAGGCAAAGGAGAGAATGGAGGTCTCAATGGAATTATCCTCAAGGATTATTTGAGGGGGCGAGGAGAGCTTCCATCCTCATGAGTAGATGGAAGACTACAAATTGATTTTCTTCCTCTTGAATCATTCCACCCACCACGGGTGCACCCAAGTGGGGGGGAAGGGGCACTCCAACTTGGACCAACATCCTTGGAGGCTGATTTGTGACTTGGGGTTTGACCCATTATTCTACCTCGGGGTTCCCTTTTTTCTTTTTTCTCGCTGCCATTGTTCATTTGATTCTCTTGGTTGTTTTTCCAGGCTATCTTGGATTTTTGGGCGGCTTTTAGCGAAGTGTCCATATTCATGACAAAGCTTATATTTAAATGGGATTTGATCATAGTTGACTTCCTACACATGCGTCTAGCTATCCATACAAAGATTAACTTTCGCCATGACACCTTTCTCCAAGTCTACATCCACATAGATCCTAGTACATGAGAATAGGCTATCCTTAGGTTCTGAATAGTCGATATACTTTCCAAGGGAGTTCCTTATTAGCATAAAAGTAGCATTATTCTAGCAGTGAAGGGGGAGGTATGGAAACTTCACCCAAACTGGGACCGAGGAAGGAATGTCACATTCTAGATTAAATCTTGGACTCCACCGATCTAAATACAGCCCCTGGGCCCGCATGAAGTATGTGTTTAGAAATGGCAATAAGAAAATCCAATTTCATTTGTCCTTGAATTAAACTGAGAATTAAAATCGAATTCTATTCTCATAGAAACTTGTAAATAGTTAATTAAGTTTAATTAACTTAATTAGCTTAGGAATTTCAAGTTGGAAGTATTTCTGAACATGTATATGTTCTCCCTAAGTTTTAGGGGTCCAGGATGAGTTTAATAGTGAGTTGTAATTAGATAAATCAGTTTACTGAGTTATGTTCACTTAAATTAGTTCTAATTGTTTGTGGAACTAATAGAGAGTTAACAGTTAGTTGGTGACCTAGTGCATCCACAAGTGTCACTCTAGTTAATTAAAGATTCCCTCATCAGAAACTCATGCATGTCGATTATGAGAAAGACCCAGTTGTAAATATCATGCATGTCATCAAAGAAGGACCTATGTTTGGATTCTGCAATTTTGGAAGCATGAATTCCCTTTAAATATGGGCTATCCATCCTAGGAATCACACAAGAGATTAGGGGCTTGGAGAGTTGCATAATTGGTTAAGTGTTGGCCAAGATCTTGCTTGTGAGATGAGAGAGTTAAGAATACTTGTGTAGAATTATTCTAGTGAGAACAATACATATAGGCGGGGTTTTGAGTAGTGGCTTTCTCGAGGAAAACTTATTGTGTTATGTGCCATTGATTTGTCTTTTTCTTGTTCATATTGTTTTTCATCGATTTATTGGCTTCCATTGGTTGAAAGTAGAAGTAGATTCTTGTCTTTTGCTTTAGTAAATTGCATGAGCTTGTGAATCTACAAGAAATTCTACATGGTATCAGAGCTGAGAACAATATACTAGAGGAGATTTCGAAGTTTTGAGTTTTTGGGTTACAAGTGAAATTCGAATTTGTAATAAATACTCCAGGATCAGTAGATGGCATTCTACGGTTTGCGACTCAAGTATGCCTTGGAAGGCAGATCAAATTTTATAGCCTGGAGAGACAAAATGGAGGTTGTGCTATAGGATAACGGCTTGAAGGAATTCATTGATTAAGAAATTCCTATTCCAACAACATCAGATGCACAGAATTTGGCAGAATGGAAGAAGTGTGTGGCGAAGGCGAGGAGGATAATCCTTGAGGGAGTTCAACACCACATTGTCTTGAGTCTCCATGATAAGGAAACTCCGTATGCTATGTGGAAAGCATTGACATGCTTGTATCAGAACAATAGTGACCAAAGGAAATTGGAATTGAAGGACAAACTTCGAAAAATAAAATGGAAAAAGGCGAGATGATTCCAAAACACTTGACCATGTTCACTCATTTTCATGATGAACATGGAAGTTTTGGAATCACAGTTGCCGAGGATGATTTGGTGAGTCTTTCTCTTGTAAGACTCCTAAAGAGTTGGCATAGTTATTAAGACTCTGTCAATGGTCGAGAGAAGCTGCTAGCTTGGGAACAACTGTGGTTAGATTTGATGCAAGAGGAGATCAGGAGGAACATCAAGGATGGCTCTTCATCAAAGACTGATGATAAAGAGAAATGTGCCTTAGGGATTAAGGCAAAGAAGGGGAAAGGGAAAGCTTCCCATTCCAAATTAAAGTCTTATCATGGATGTAAGAATAAAGACATGACGAAAGTTAAGTGCTTTCATTGTCATGAGCTGGGCCATTTTTCCACAAATTGTCCACTCAAGAAGTCCAGAAGAAGTCCTTAGGAGGAGCGATGGGTGAGGCTTTGGCCTCTCAATTCGAATTGGAAATTTCCCTCATTTCATGCATAGTGTCATCAATGATGGGAAGTGTATGGTACTTAGACAATGGAGCTTCATTCCACATGATTGGTGACGAGGAGTTATTCAGCAACCTGGAGGAGAAAGATCTCCAGATGCATATCAAGATGGATGATGACGAGAGGTATAGTGCTACTGGATTGGACACGATCACTTTTCAGAGGGAGCATGGGGCTCCACTCACCTTGAATAATTATGTATATGCTCGGGCTGAAGAAGAACTTGGTATCCGTTTCCATGCTCGAGGATAGAGGTTATGATGTGATCTTCTCAGAAGGAAAGGCGTTCCTTCGACACATAGCCACGGGTCAAGTAAAGAAGATAGGGATTCAGGTGAAGAATATCTATAAGATGGAGGTAGAGGAGTGTGCTAATTTTAGCACAAAAGCAGAAGGGGTGCAGAGGCCAGATGTTGGCAAGTTGTGGCATAGGCGATTGGGCCACTTGCGTCATGGGGCTTTGAAGATATTGCAGTAGATCTCTACCGGTCTTCCCAAAGGTACTTGAGCAAGTTGATACATGAAAGGGGTGTACTTTGGGTAAATACACTGTCTTACTTTCATGATAGAGACAGTCTAGTAGAGTCTATTTTAGAGTGAGTCCATTCAGATGTGTGTGGACAATTCTCGACAACGTCCACGGCCAAACACAGGTATTATGTTATATTTGTTGATGAATTTTCTCGAAAATGTTGGATATTTTTCATGTGGAAAAAGGATCAAACCTTCACAAAGTTTTGCGAGTTTAAATCATTGGTGGAGAAAGAGTTAGGAAAGAAGGTTAAAGCTCTACAGAGTGATAACGATGGTGAGTATGTCTCCAATGAGTTTAAGAACTTATGTGCAACAAAAGGTATTAAAGGGGAGTTGATGGCACCCCATAACTCTCAGCAAAATGGGGTGGCCAAGAGGAAGAACATAAGCATAGTAGGGGCAGGGAGGGCGATGTTGTATGATCGGGGCTTACCACTACACTTGTAGGCTAAGGCATGCAACACAATGGTTTATGTTCAGAATCGCAGTCCACATTGGATACTTGAGATGAAGACACCAAAGGAGGCTTATTCCGGTAAGAGGCCAGATGTTGGTCACTTCACGATTTTTGGGTCATCGGTATATTGCCATGTGAACAAAGATGCATGGAATAAGATTGAGCCGACAACAGAGTTGGGGATATTTGTGGGGTACATTGATACACCTCACAACTATCAGGTGTACTTGCTGACTAGAAGGATGACAGTGGTTCACAGGGATGTCAGATTCGATGAGGAGAAGGCCATGCGAGTTTCCCTTGAGAGGGAGATTGAGATACATGTGGATGAGGACCTTTTAGCTCCTAAGGTTGAGAAGCCTCAGATTGATGTGGAGGAGCTACATGCAAAGGATCTGGGGGTGGAGACATCCACTCAGGCAGACAAATTGTTGGATGATGCACAGGAGAATGTGGGAGCACCCACTTCTTAGTGCAGGCAAAGGGGGTCACCTGATGTTGTGTGTGGAGCATGATTGTTCAGAGGTCTTTGTTTCAGTCGGATGTATACCCCAGGAAGTTTGTACAACCCTCCACGCGGGGGGGACTTGTCCCCCCGCGAGGGTCTGGGGGGGCCAATCCCCCCCGGTTGGGGGGTCCAGGGGCCAGCGGTCCCCTGGCGGGGGCTCGGGGGCAGCGCCCCCGAAGCTAAAATAGATGTAAATTTGCCTTGTAAAAGTATAGTAATTTCTAGTCAATTTGGGCCGTTCATTAGGCAGATGATCTGATGGTAGAACTTATGTTTAGTTTAGGGTTTTTTGCCCTAGGAGGAAACCCCTCTCTTTGTATGAGGGCATTGTATTTGAGGCTATGATAGATGTGTATTCTAGATGTGTGAGCAGAAAACAGAGAGGTGAGACTGTGAGAGAAAACAGAGGATATTACAGCGGATTTGCTATAGGTTTTATCTCTTCATTTTGCTGGATAATAGAAAGGAAGGACTGGCTGTTTGGGGTGGACGTAGCCCAAACTGGGTGAACCACGTATATCTGTGTCTCTCTTGTTTTATGCATTTTTTGTGTTTATATTTCTATAATATTTTATGTGTTCCATTGTTCCGTAATATATAATTTTCTAACAACTGGTATCAGAGACGAAGGTCTATTTGGTTGATAAAATTGCAGGAAAGAAGGGTTCCTTGTTCGAGTGGGAGCAATGGCGGAAGATGGTAAGTTTAGGGTCGAGAAATTTAACGGCCAAAACTTCTCATTGTGGAAGATGCAGATAGAAGATTATATGTATCAGAAAGATCTATACCTACCATTGGGCGGAAAAGCAAAGAAGCCGACGGATATGGAAGATGAAGAATGGAACCTTCTCGATAGAAAGGCACTCGGAACAATACGGTTGTGCCTTGCAGCGTCGGTCTCCTTCAACATTTCGAAGGAAACAACGACAGAGGGTTTTATTAAGGCGTTGGAGAAACTATATGAAAAACCCTCGGCCTCAAACAAGGTATTTCTTATGAAACGGTTATTTAATATGAAGATGTCGGAAGGTGGATCTGTTGCAGATCATTTAAATGATTTTAATACTGTTACAAGTCAGTTATGTTCCGTAGGGGTAAACTTTGATGATGAAGTTAGAGCTTTATTATTCTTGTGCTCATTGCCGGAAAGTTGGAATGGTTTAGTAATGGCCATTAGTAACTCTGTGTCTGGATCTAGTACTTTAAAGTTTGATGATGTTGTCGGTGCTATCCTTAGTGAGGAAATGACGGAAAAGCTCCGGTGAGACATCGGGAATTGCTTTGAGTGCAGAGTCTAAGGGAAGAAAAATGGAAAGAGGAAAGAGCTCAGGATATCGCAGTAAATCAAGGAAAGGCAGGTCCAAGTCCATATCGAGGATAGTGTGCTGGAAATGCGGAAAGAAAGGACACCTAAAGAAAGAATGTAGATCTCGGAAGGGAAAAGAAGGAGATTCACAGCAAGAAAACAATCATGAAGCAAATGTGACAGGTGAGGTGTTACAAGATGCTTTGATTCTTTCTTTCGAAAAATTACTGATTCCTGGGTGGTAGATTCAGGGGCCTCATTCCATGCCACACCTGATAAGAAATACTTTCATGACTATGTTCAAGGAGATTTTGGACAAGTTCGTTTGGGTGATGATAAACCCTGTAAAATTGTTGGAATGGGTAAGGTTCTTGTAAAACAGCAGAATGGAAACCAATGGCTACTAAAGGAGGTAAGGCATGTTCCATATCTGAAGAAAAATCTGATTTCAATAGGGCAGTTAGGCGGTGAAGGTTGTGTGATAACTTTCACAGATAAAGCTTGGAAGGTCACCAAAGTAGCCTTGGTAATAGCAAAAGGTGAAAAGGTTGGTACATTTTGTTTATGCAATGGTATTTCTAACTCTGTTAATGCTTTGACTTCTAAAGGAGCAGATGTAACATTATGGCTTCATAGGCTCAAACACATGAGTGAGAAGGGGATGAAGATTCTTCACTTAAGGAATTTGTTGTCGGGTTTGAAGAATGTTGATTTGGACTTTTGTGAGAATTGCATTTATGGAAAACAGAAGAGAGTCAGATTTCTCAGAGTTGGGACATAAAAGAAGAGTGAAAAATTAGAGCTTGTGCATACAGATGTATGGGGACCTGCTCAGGTATCATCTCTTGGTGGCTCTCGTTATTATGTTACTTTTATTGATGATGCAACTAGAAAAACTTGGCTTTATTGTATTAAAAATAAATCTGATGTATTTGATACTTTCAAGAAATGGAAAGCCTTGGTTGAGATTGAGACAGTAAAGAAATTGAAATGTCTCAGATCAGATAATGGACGTGAATATTGCAGCAAAGAGTTTGATAGGTACTGTTCAGAGCATGGAATTCGCAGAGAGAAGATAGTTCCAAGAACACCACAAGGAAATGGTGTGTCTGAAAGGATGAACAGAACAATCATGGAGCGTGCAAGGTGCATGAGATTGCATGCAGGATTGCCTTTACAATTTGGGCAGATGTTGTAGATATTGCTATTTATCTAATAAACAGAGGGCCTTCAAGTTCCTTGGATGGTGGTGTTCTAGAGGAAGCATGGACAGGTAAAAAGGTAAACTACTCTTTTTTAAAGCCTTTTGGTTGTGAGGCCTTTGTCCATATTAATAAAGAAAATAGAACACAGCTTTAGGCAAAGTCAAAGAAACGTGCCTTTATTGGATATGGTGTTAATGCTTTTGGTTATTGCTTATATGATTATGAAAATCACAAAATCATTAGGAGCAAAGATGTAATATTCAATGAAAAGGTCTTGTATAAGAATCACTTGCAGGAAAAGGAACAGGAAAAAGAAAACAAGGAATATGCAGTTCTTGATGAGATCACTGAAAAAGTAAAGGTGCCTGAAAATAATAATAATCAACAACCACAACAACAACAACCACCACAACAGTAACAGGCACCCCAAAAACCTGAAAGTGGTGTTAGAAGATCTACCAGGATAAGTATACCCCCTGAAAGATACTCTACTTCATTATATTATTTATTGTTGACTGATTCTGGTGAACCCGAATGTTATGAAGAAGCAATGTAGGTTGAAAGCAGGAAGAAGTGGGAGCTAGCCATGGAAGAAGAGATGGACTCCTTAATGCATAACCAGACTTGGGAGTTAGCCAGGTTGCTTGCACGAAGAACTACATTGAAGAATAAATGGGTTTATATGTTGAAGGAAGAAGATGGAGGAAAATAGAGGTACAAAGCTAGACTTGTGGTGAAGGGGTTTGCACAGAAAAAAGGTATTGATTTTGATGAAATATTTTCTCCTGTTGTTAAAATGACTTCGGTCAAAAATATTTGAAGTCTAGTAACAGTTGAAGGTTTGCATCTTGAGTAGTTATATGTAAAGACAACCTTTCTCCATGGGGATTTGGACGAAGAAATATATATGCAGCAACCACAAGGATATGAGGTAAAAGGGAAGGAGAAACTAGTGTGCAGGTTGAAGAAGAGCTTGTATGGCTTAAAACAGGCCCCAAGGCAGTGGTATCTAAAATTTGACAAGTTTGAACAAGGTTATACTAGATGTCACTCTGATCATTGTGTTTATCTAAAAAAGCAAAATGATTGCAATTATATTATATTGTTATTGTATGTAGATGACATTCTTGTTGCAGGGTCTAACATGCAGGAAATAAATGTGCTCAAAAGAAAATTGGCAAATTCATTTGCAATGAAGGATTTGGGAGCTGCAAAACAAATACTTGGTATGAGAATAACTAGAGACATGAAAAATCTCAAATTAACGTTGTCTCAGAATGAGTACATACAAACGGCGTTGAAAAGATTTAATATGCACAATGCAAAACCAGTTAGTACACCTTTTGCTAGCCATTTCAAACTTAGTAAGGAAATGTGCCCAAAGACCCAAGAAGACATGGATTATATGTCTAAAGTTC